>JAJSOF020000041.1:4671209-4868709 GCA_025594305.2 Periplaneta americana
AATTCAGCTTGTTTTGCTATTAGATCTATGCAAAATATAGTAAATATCAATACCTTAAAACAATATACTTTGCATACTTCCACTCGGTAATGAGTTTTGGAATAATATTCTGGGGAAATTCCACAGATAATAGCAGTATATTCCTATTACAAAAACGAGTAATTAGAATAATAACAGAATAATTTCGAGGGAAAAATTGTTCCGGGGCCGGGTATCGAACCCGGGACCTTTGGTTTAACGTACCAACGCTCTACCACTGAGCTACTCGGGAACTCTAACCGACACCGATCCAATTTTTCCCTCTATATCCACAGACCTCAAAGTGGGCTGACAATCGTCAAGCAACCAACTTCGAGTGCACACTAACTCCGTGTGACTTAAATTGTGGTTTTCTGTTAACGAACAGTGACGTGTATTATGCAAATCAAGATTTCAGGTATAACTCCCTGTAAAGTTGATTTGAATAATTTCGAGGGAAAAATTGTTCCGGAGCCGGGTATCGAACCCGGGTATCGATACCCGGCTCCGGAACAATTTTTTCCTCGAAATTATTCAAATCAACTTTACAGGGAGTTATACCTGAAATCTTGATTTGCAGAATAATAACAGGTGCCAAATCTAGGGAATCGTGTAAGACTATTTTCAAAAAACTACAAATAATGCCCATGGCTTGTCAGTATATCTTTTCATTAATAATCTTCCTCGTATGTAATCGTGAAAACTTTGTAACTAATTCAACAGTTCATAGCATAAATACACGTCAAAAATTACTTTCATACTCCATCGGCAAGTCTATCGTGCTACCAAAAAGAGTGCGTTATGTGGCAGTAAAAATTTTTAATAGCCTCCTTATCGAGATAAAAATGAAACTCAAAATATAAGATTATTTAGGGCCAAATTAAAGAAGTACCTAATTTCTCACGCCTTCTATTCTGTATTCTGTAGGTGAATTCATGACATTCAATAACACTTCATGAAATTGATACTAAAACTATGTGTTGTACTAGTAGACTATATCGTAAATATTTCATCTAGACTGTGACTATAAATTAAGACTTTATAATAGTATTAAGTTTTTTGACTTGTTCCATATTCTAGCTGTAAGAAATGTATTAATACCATGGAATGTTAATAAATACAATACAATACAATACAATACAATTCCACAACTAAAATCTCAGTATCTGTTGGGAATTTTGAACGTTGTTGAATATTCCAGTCCCTGTGTTATTCATTTATAAGATAAGATATCTATAGAATGTATACTGCTGGGATCTCCTTCAGAAAGAAAAAGATTTGAAGAGGCAATCCATTATTTGTATTGGGGTTATTCTCAGGACAAACTCATTGCATGTACGACACTAGGCTATATTCATCTTTGAGCAATACACAGCAATAGCGATGATTGATTGTGATAGTGAATACAGTCAGAGAAAATGAAATTATGATAATTATTGCAATTTTACATTAATCCTACATTCTTTTATATACTGACAGTTGGGAACTCGCCTAAGTCACCCTACTGTATCTTCAGGGTTCAAAGTAATCATGAAAGTATGGGAATTTTATGCATAATGGACCTGTCTTAGCAGTCTATGTGAAAGCAATTACGTCCCACCGCACGCACATAGGTTGTGCCATTTTTAACAAGCCTTCCTTTATAACATAGCTGCACAAACAGCGCTCAACGAGCGCGCGCGCTCCTTCGGAGCGGGAGAGCCGTGTATACCGCTCGCCGAAACGGAGAGGAAGATATGTCAGAATGACATAGATTTGCTATAGGTAGAGGAGAGGGAAACGACCACTCAGCTATCTAGTGGAGTGCAGTTTGTATGCCTATTCTCAGTAACTGTTTCATGTTGCTTACCTACTGCTACAGTACAGTATGGAGGAATCTAAAAGACGGAACGTAACATTCAACATTTAACGATTTACAGCTCGAACTTATTGATCTTCAATGTGACCTAAGGGCTAAAGATCGTTTGAATAATACTACTAGCCTGGTTGAGTTTTACAAGACTAAACATTAGCAATAATATTCACGACTACACAGGCTGCTGTGAAAATGATTGCTATGTTTGGCTCAACATTTATATTTGTGAGAAACTGTTTTCTATAATTAACTTTAATAAACGCAGACATCGAACATCTGTAACCGATGTTTCATTACGATCAATAGGCTACTGTTCCTTTCAGCTGCCAACAGCATAAAACCTCGTTTTGACGTACTGATAAATAAAAATATAACAAAATGATATTGTATATTTAAGTAGGTATAGAATTTCTATTATTTCTGTAAAATAAATATTTCTTTATTAATTAATAATAGTCCAAGATAGTTTTGCAAACATTGAACGGGAATTCATTTCATAAACACTCGTAATAGTACTTCCTTTTGTGTATATTTTGTACGAGATCACCCCTTCTTCCAGTCCACTCTTATACAGAGCGCAGCTAATATCTGCATTCCGCTCATGAGCTGTGAGCCGGTTCGGAGAGCGCAAACCTTGTGCAGGCTTGGTTTTAATTTCCGAATGCTTCTGAAGCAAAATTAATGTAATTTTCATTAACAGCACACGACCCTGAACAGTTAAAAGGAAATAGTAATAGACATATAACAATACATGATTGTGACCTAACTACAGTCTGATCCGTTTGGGTATGGATAATATTAATTTATTATCATAAAGCTATTATGATAGTAGAAAAAATTTCTTGCTGCTTATATTATGATTAAAAGATAGGAGTTTCCATATATGACAATCAACAATGCATAATCTGAAAGGACAAATGAAAATCGTAGATGATTAAAATGGCTACTACAAATCAACAGCGGGCACAATGTGTTCTTTGCTATGCTAAATTTGAGAGTGTTAAAAGAGTTTAATGCGAATTTCGACTAGAGTATTGTGTGCGTAATGTACGTAAATAAGATTCCTTAATGTTGTGGTATCGAACATTTGTAGAAACAGGTTCTGCGTTAAAAAAACATGCAGAAGGTCGCAGGCGAAACCCAGTACGAGAAGCAGCTATCTCTTGTCTTGGTCCCCAAACTCCCCAAATCTAACTGCTCCTGACTTCTTCGTGTGGGGTTTTGTTAAAGACATTGTCTATTCACAGAAACCCAGGAACATTGATGATCTGAGAGTAAAAATTACTCAAGCTTTTCAACAAATCACCCCTCTTATGTTACAACGGACATCACCGTTATGAGTTGTGCAGGGTGCGCAATGGGGGTCATGTTGAGCTCTGAGAAATCTCCCATCTTGCAGTGTTGTATGCACAAAGTTCAAACAAATAAAGTTCAGTAGTAAAATATGTTTTACGGTGTTCTTATTTTATCCATACCCAAACGGATCACCCTGTACTTTCTAATGGTATAGCCACACGAGTTGAATATTTAGGTATTATTATTATTATTATTATTATTATTATTATTATTTCGTAGTCTCTTAAAAATGAAACTATGAATTGCAGAAATACCACATATCCATTTTATTAAATTTTCCAGGAGACACGAACTTCAAAAGCAGATGGTGTTTTGAAATGTCTATTTCTTTTTATTAAAAAATAATAATAACATTTTTCTTTGGCATACATGAACTTGAATGTTTTCCTTTAGTATTTTACTGGAAAAAATTTGAGTTTCCTGGACATGAGCGGTTTCTACAGTTCATGACTGGTAATAATTATTTTATTACTTTTAACACAATTTCTAGGTGATGGAAACGGAGAAGGATAATTCTCTTTTTAAACTACTTTATATGTACATTTAAGCCATGAAATTGAAAAGAGTACACAAATATACAAAAATGGAAAATTATATGATTGACATATTTAATTCGTAAAATTCTTTTAGGCCAATAAAAACAACAACGGAAAGTAATCTGAAAAATTGTTTGGTTTCTAAAACACTCCACAAGTCCCGAACTTGTGATTCTACAATTCACTGCAACTTATGGCGCTGTGAAATATACACTGATCACTGGACGTGTGACATTTCTGCGCCACTTGAAAGTCCCATGTATGAATATTACAGCCATATGAAAAACTGAATTTGATAAAAACTGTTAACTTGTGGGGTCTCTGCAATTCACGATTCAATGAGTGTTGATAGTCATTTGACAATATTGTGAAAATTGTACAAGTCAGAAAACTTTGAAAGTTGAGCACCGAATTTACTTTTTATTTTTTATTTATTGTATAGATTGCTAGTAAGATTTAAGCTGTATTTACAAAGATTTTACAATATGCTTATTGTAATAATGTATTTATTTTATTATTTTATTTATTATTTATTTATTTAACCTGGTAGAGATAAGGCCATCAGGCCTTCTCTTCCCCTCTGCCAGGGGATTACAACTACAATATTAAGCATACAATTACAATTATAATTAATATTAAATTTACAAATACAATAAAAATCAAAGTACTAAAAGATTAACAGACTAATAAAAGCTAGACAGTTCATTGTAAAAATTAAGAAGAGAGAAATTGTTTTTTTCTATTAACTAAGTAAAAATTAAAGTACTCTACGCAGTAAGAAAATGCTTAATAAGTTTGCTTTTGAACGCTACTAAATTCCGACAGTCTCTGATGTCACTGGGTAGGGTATTCCACAAGCGCGAGAGCGAGATTGTGTATGATGATAAATACGATGATGTCTTATGTGTTGGTATGGCTAGTATGAGGCTATTTTGCGTGCGTGTGAAGAGATTATGATATGATGACAGGTAACTGAAACAGGAGGCAAGGTAGGTAGGTGTAGAGGTATGAAGGACTTGGAAAAGGAGAACAAGAGAATGAAAATTTCTACGTTCGTTAAGCCGTAGCCAGTTTAGAGTTTGGGAGGATGGGGTAATGTGGTCAGCGCGACGGACATCGCAGATGAAGCGAATACAAGAATTATGAACACGTTGTAATCTTTGCGACTGGTTGACATTGAGGTCAGTCAGTAGAAAATCACAATAATCGAAGTGGGGCATTACTAGTGTTTCCACTAGTATTTCTTGAGTGATAGCGGGAGGAATTTTCGAATGCTGTTTAAGGAATGTAGTATGGAAAGCACTTTTTGATAATATGGGTTACTTGGTAATTCCAGATGTATAGAATATTTTTAATAAATAAAGAATAATTTAAAAATAATATTAATACCTATACTAATAATAAATCTGTAGCCGAAATTTTTATGGTAATTTTCGATTTTCCAAAAATAATTGGTCCTAACATATATAATTAACCACCCTGAAACCGAAAATCGCTTTTTGAAATTTTTGTTTGTATGTCTGTCTGTCTGTCTGTATGTTTGTTACCTTTTCACGCGATAATGACTGAACGGATTTCGATGAAAATTGGAATATAAATTAAGTTCGTTGTAACTTAGATTTTAGGCTATATGGCATTCAAAATACATTATTTAAAAGGGGTTATAAGGGGGCCTGAATTAAATAAATCGAAATGTCTCACTTATTATTGATTTTTGTGAAAAATGTTAAATAACAAAAGTTTCTTTAAAATCATTTCCGATAAGTTTTATTCCTTGAAAAATTTTTATAGGACTGATATTTAATGAGATAAATGAGTTTTAAAATTAAAATAACTGCCATCTAAGGCTGTGTAATGAATTAAAAAACAAATGACTTCGTCTATAAGGGGCCTTGGACAGCAACAATCGAAAGCTATGAAAGCCTACAGAGAATGTTTCTGTGTTTGTATGAAGTAATATCGGAAGCTTAATTAACCGATTTGTATAATTCATTATTATTTCATCATTGGAAATTGTAGTTTCTCTGGATGGACATAATGCTATAATGTTATTACAGTAACTTGTGAGTGAATTGAGGACAGGTAAGATTAAAATAGCTTCTTATGCACAGAAAACTTGATAGGTTATTCTGTATATTCATTTCCTGTATTTCTTAAAATAATGTTTATGAACATATTCATTTTTATCTCAGAGAATTAACGAACAACGAGAGTGTATTGATTTAGTATGCAGTAATAGTACGTTAGCTTAGCAATCCATTATTTTATAATTCAAATTTTAACTATGCACAATTGAATGGTGTTAAAATATATTATATATATATATATATATATATATATATATATATATATATATATACGCAATAAATGCAATGCAAAAAAATTGGGTAATGAGCCAAGCAGATTATGTTGCGCTGTTGTAAAAGTTGTTCCTCCTGAGATTCAAGAGCTCCCACAACAAATTAAAAACTTTCTAATTCGAGTACATCCGTTATCAACACACTTTTTACATTATATAATATAATATAATATAATATAATATAATATAATATAATATAATATAATATAATATAATATAATATAATAATAAATCTGTAGCCAAAATTTTTCTGTTAATTTTCGCTTTTCCAAAAATAATTGATACCTAATAACAATTAAGAAACATGTTAAAGGAATTGTCATTGCACCAAATGAGTGGTCTCTGGACCAAAATGATCGCATTTTAATATTTTTAATACAATTTAAATTAAGTAAAATATTAAACGATTTATCCTTCTATCAAACACGAATGTTCCTGGATCAAGTGTCCTATTTTAATTATGTAATTACTTTATATTTATTTCTAACGGTTGCAGCGGAGCGCACGGGTACGGCTAGTAATTTAATGAAATCACATCGAAAATAAAAAAGAAAAGTATTCTCTTGTTCTAGCGCCATCGAATGAGCAGAATTCGTGTTCGAGGGCAGTTAGGTGATTTTAATAGAATACCAATATTCTAGTAACTATATGACGAAAAATATAGGCTGGTGTATAATAATTAATAAGGCTGAAATAAACAAATTAAACAAAAACCTGACTTAGGAAAAAGTTAACAAAAGATGTATATAAATAAATGCCATATTTTTTCATATAATGCCGAATACTTGATTGCATACGAAGACAGTCATGTAGGCCAATTTACAGCCAGAATCGTTGCCCAGGGTGCGTCATAAGAGGCTGGTCTACGCTACATCCGCGATCAGATGAGATGAGATATTGATGGAGATTTGTTGGGGTGCCACAGGGGAACCAGAACTCCTCGAAAAAACTCTTTGTCATCTGGATCATGAACTTGCCCAACACAAGTTATTATTATTATTATTATTATTATTATTATTATTATTATTATTATTATTATTGTGACAGCGACGTGAGATTCGAACTCACGACCAGCGTCCCGCGAGAGAGAGCATATCGCGCGGGCTTCATGAAGCATGAGGGACGGCGCGACGAGGGGAGAGTGCACGCGCAACTGCTGCATGCGGAGTAAGGGGAATGGACCTTCTCGACCCTTCCAGAAAATGCGTCGATGTAGAGATATTGAGATAATTCTCTACACACCTGTAGAAGGTTCTCGCAACTATGATTTTGCTATAAAAGAGCAGGCGCCAGCGAACTAGACAGAGTTTTCAGTTATTCCGTCAGTGAGTAAGCCAGAGCAAGCAAGCCAGAGTTCGACTCGAGTGTGCGTCCGCATCTGCGTCAGCATCCGAAGGCCTGAGTTCGAGTGCAGTGGACCGCAGTTGGAGGGACCTGAGTTCGAGTGCAGTGGACCGCAGTTGGGAGGGACCCGAGTTCGAGTACAGTGAACTGTCTCTGAAGGTCTGTGGTTCGAGATACTGTGAACTCGAGTGACTGAGATAGAAGAACTGTGAACTGAGAACTGGTAGTTCTGATATGTAAATAGTGCTTTGTAAATATTAGTTAAGATTAACAGTTCATTGTTGTGCGTAATAGTCCAAGTCAATTGTCATTGTCGTCGGTGGAGTGCTATAACGAATACTGTGTGAGTGAAGATCCAATTGTTGACGAGAGCGTTTAAGGTGAATTGTAGAAAGGAATTATTGTTGTGACGAATAAATTACATTGTTGTAACTAATAAAGTTCACATTGGTGTCAGAACCGGGATATTATCGACAATGGAGAACCTACAGCAGATCCTGCAAGCCATCACGGAAATGAAAGCAGAAATGAACAAACACATCAGTGAGGTGAAAAGTGATATAAGTGACGTGAAAGCAGAAATGAAAGACGACATGAACAAGCACATCAGTGAGGTTAAGAACGACATATAAGTAATGTGAAAACAGAGATGAAAAGTGACATAAGCGGAGTGAAAGGCGCTCAGGGGCCTACCTAATGACTTCATCGCTGGAGAGGCGGCCTACACCTTCGGCAGCGGAGTTCGAGACCCGGAAATAAAGCAACAGCTACTCCTGGCAGAGCATCGCACCATCAATGCAGCTCTGGCGGCGGCCCTCAGGATGGAGGCAGCCAAGTTGACGGATCCTTCACTGTCAAGGACGGTATCCTGAAGAGGATTTGGGAGTCGGCCGATGGAAGGACCCACATAGAACAACTTGTCCTGCCCAGGAGCAAGGTGAAGGAAGTGCTGGAGGAGACTCATGCTGGAGTGACTGGAGGCCACCTGGGAGCCAACAGGACGCTGGACAAGTTAAGGCAGAGGTTCTATTGGTTGCATCAGAGAACTGACACGGAACAATGGTGCCGAAGATGCGACACCTGTGCAGCCAGTCGCGGACCAAGGACCCGCAGCAGGGGAGCCATGCAGCAGTACAACGTGGGAGCTCCTTTCGAGAGGATCGCCATTGACGTTGCTGGACCGTTCCCGGTCACGGATCGCGGGAACCGCTACCTGCTAGTCGCCATGGATTACTTCACAAAATGGCCAGAGGTGTACGCGATTCCCAACCAAGAGGCTTCGACGGTGGCCGACGCGCTGCTTGACAACTTCATCTGCCGATTCAGGGTGCCCGGGAATTGCATAGCGATCAGGGCGCAACTTCGAATCCAACCTGATGGGAGAATTGTTCGAGCGTCTGGGGTGCATAAAACCAGGACCACTCCCCTCCACCCACAGTCCGACGGCATGGTGGAACGATACATCAAAACCGTGGAGGAGCACCTGCGGAAGGTGGTGTCCAACCATCAGCGAGACTGGGATGCCAGAGTTCCCCTGTTCCTCTTGGCCTACAGAGCTTCGGTCCACGATACAACAGGGATGACACCGGCAAACATGGTCTTCGGGAGAGAGCTGCGCCTGCCCTGTGATCTGCTGTTTGGCACGCCACCCAGCGCCGACCAGCCAGCGACTGACTATGTGGCAGAACTCACCGAGAAGTTGAATGGAGTTCACCAACTGGCCAGAGAGCACCTCAAGATGGCCAGCGACAGGATGAAGGTGCGCTACGACAGATTAGCCAACTCTGCAGGATTCCAGGAGGGCGACCTGGTGTGGCTGTATCGACCTACCAGGACCAAAGGGAAATCACCAAAGCTGCAGCGTGCCTGGGATGGACCATACCGCGTGGTGACCCGGATCAACGACGTGGTGTACCGCATCCAGCGACAACCTCGAGGGAAGATGATGGTGGTGCATCTGGACCGATTAGCAGCCTACCAAGGGACTGCCGGGACGAGCAGCCCTAAGGAGGAGCAATGTGACAGCGACGTGAGATTCGAACTCACGACCAGCGTCCCGCGAGAGAGCATATCGCGCGGGCTTCATGAAGCATGAGGGACGGCGCGACGAGGGGAAAGGAAAGGCCCACGCGACGAGGGGAGAGTGCACGCGCAACTGCTGCATGCGGAGTAAGGGGAATGGACCTTCTCGACCCTTCCAGAAAATGCGTCGATGTAGAGATATTGAGATAATTCTCTACACACCTGTAGAAGGTTCTCGCAACTATGATTTTGCTATAAAAGAGCAGGCGCCAGCGAACTAGACAGAGTTTTCAGTTATTCCGTCAGTGAGTAAGCCAGAGCAAGCAAGCCAGAGTTCGACTCGAGTGTGCGTCCGCATCTGCGTCAGCATCCGAAGGCCTGAGTTCGAGTGCAGTGGACCGCAGTTGGAGGGACCTGAGTTCGAGTGCAGTGGACCGCAGTTGGAGGGACCCGAGTTCGAGTACAGTGAACTGTCTCTGAAGGTCTGTGGTTCGAGATACTGTGAACTCGAGTGACTGAGATAGAAGAACTGTGAACTGAGAACTGGTAGTTCTGATATGTAAATAGTGCTTTGTAAATATTAGTTAAGATTGACAGTTCATTGTTGTGCGTAATAGTCCAAGTCAATTGTCATTGTCGTCGGTGGAGTGCTATAACGAATACTGTGTGAGTGAAGATCCAATTGTTGACGAGAGCGTTTAAGGTGAATTGTAGAAAGGAATTATTGTTGTGACGAATAAATTACATTGTTGTAACTAATAAAGTTCACATTATTATTCTTTCGTTTCCAACTCTTGTCCTTTGTAAGCAGTCGTGTTCTGTGTTTGTAGACACTTTTTACTAAGAAGATGTCCTTCCATCAGGTTACTAGCCTGGAGGAAGTAAGTCCAGTGGTGGGGTTGCCACCTATAGCCCCTGGACAGGCATGGGAGTACAGCATTCACTTTTAGGAAAGGGACCAGTCCGTAGCAAAATTTGCATCAATAATAAGATCATCGAACAAGTTAAAAATTGTAGTTATCTCGATTACCAAATTTCATATGAAGAAGAAAAGGATTTGAATGAGAAAATTATTAAGTTCAACAGAGCAATGGGGATAATTAATCAGATATTCAAACCAACCTTAGTACAAAAACACGCTCGCACCAGAATTTATAAAACATTGGCCAGAGGTATACTCTGTTTTGGTAGTGAAGATTGGACGATTCGTAATATTGATTCACAAAGATTAACGGCGGCAGAAATGAGATACAGCGGGATACACGAGAATGGATCACATTAGAAATTTTGACATTACGAAAGAACTGCAGATTGAACCGATTACGGAATACCTACAGAAATATAGACAAAACTGGAGATCACATGTCATCAGAATGCCTCGTTCTAGAATTCCACGCCAAATTTTAAATTACCATCCTGTGGGCAAGAGATCCTTGGGCAGACCGTTCAAGCGTTGGCAAGAGACCGTAACGGGCCACTAGGCCCAACACATGCAAGGATGATGATGATGATTATTATTATTATTACAACTTACTTACAGATGATTTTTGGAGAACCCGGAGGTTCATTGCCGCCCTCACATAAGCCCGCCATCTGTGCCTATCGTGAGCAATATTAATCCAGTCTCTATCATCATATCCCACCTCCCTTAAATCCATTTTAATATTATCTGCCCATCTACGTCTCGACTTCCCTAAAAGTCTTTTTCCTTCCAGCCTCCCAACTAACACACTATATGCATTTCTGGATTTGCCCATACGTGCTACATGCCCTGCCCATCTCAAACGTCTAGATTTAACGTTCCTAATTATGCCGGGTGAAGAATACAATGCGTGCAGTTCTGCGTTGTGTAACTTTCTCCATTCTCCTGTAACTTCATTCCTCTTAGCCCCAAATATTTTCCTAAGCACCTTATTCTCAAATACCCTTAAACCATGTTCCTCTCTCAAAGTGAGAGTCCAAGTTTCACAACCATAAAGAACAATCGGTAATATAACTGTTTTATAAATTCTAACTTTCAGATTTTTGGACAGCAGACTAGATGACAAAAGCTTGTCAACCGAATAATAACAGGCATGTCCCATATTTATTCTGCGTTTAATTTCCTCCCGAGTGTCATTTATATTTGTTACTGTAGCTCCAAGTTATTTGAATTTATTATGTTAACATGTAAAATCCTCTTCATATTAAAGTAACACAGTTTTCTAATTATTTCTGCAACATATTATGCAACAAGAAATAAACGAAACTTATAACACAATACACTAAATAAAGCTTAGCAATGATAAGTAATAAAACTAACTAACTTACTGGCTTTTAAGGAACCCGGAGGTTCATTGCTGCCCTCACATAAGCCCGCCATCGGTCCCTATCCTGAGCAAGATTAATCCAGTCTCTACCATCATATTCTACCTCCCTCAAATCCATTTTAATATTATCTTCCCATCTACGTCTCGACTTCCCTAAAAGTCTTTTTCCTTCCAGCCTCCCAACTAACACTCTATATGCATTTCAGGATTCGCTCATACGTGCTACATGGTCTGCCCATCTCAAACGTCTGGATTTAACGTTCCTAATTATGTCGGGTGAAGAATACAAAGCGTGCAGTTCTGTGTTATGTAACTTTCTCCATTCTCCTGTAACTTCATCCCTCTTAGCCCCAAAAATTATTATTATTATTATTATTATTATTATTATTATTATTATTATTATTATTATTATTATTATTATTGTTGTTGTTGTTGTTATTTTTAGTGGTGACAGACTTATTGCGTCAAATTAGAGGTGTTTACATCAGAAACGAGAGGAATGTCGCTTGTCTGCCAAATCAAGAAGGCCAGGTGCTTTCGCAGCATTCCGATGGCTGCTATTGCTGACCAGGTGCGACAAATGAAGGTGCCAGAGCTTCATCTATTTTAATTCAGCCAAATCTGCCAACTATGCCTAGAATCCGTCGTCACTTCTATCGGGTCTGAAGCGAGGACTGCAAGAATCTGCGACAAGGATTTACGGCAAAGCGATACTTCGGGTCGAAGGCCGTAACGATTTTCTGAAGCTTTTTGGGGTCTCTGTATAGTACAGAGCCGACCGCACGTAGCAAGCTGAAAGTTTTGGCCAGATTGTTTCTCAAGAAATTCCGGACAAGCTCTTCTGGAATAAATTTCCACTAATTGTAAGTACCGTAAAGTGGGGATATTTCGGACGCAGGGGTAACATCGGACGGTAATTCAATGTATCATATTTTATGTTGGTAACACCAGTTCTTAGCATCTTTTCCGCGCTTTTTACTATGTTCGTATGTTTCTGCACATTTTTAAAGACCCATTGGTGAACTGGTGTTACCAACATAAAATATGATAAATTGAATTACTGTCTGATGTTACCCCTGCGTCCGAAATATCCCCACTTTACGGTAGTTTGAGATTTTATGAAGGTGATTTTATTAGTTGTTGCTTAAAGCAGTGTTTCTCAAACTTTTTTGAAGTGGGGACCACTTTTTTTAAGTTAGAACAGTTCCGCGGACCACTTTACTCTTGTTCCCTTCGAAAGCAAATTTATGATTTATGTAGCATATTTCAATACCAGTATACTTACATTTTAATGTAGAAATAATTAATTAAAATTAATTTAATTCAATTAATTTTATATTAGTATGAACTAATTAAGTTAATGTTAATAGAAGAAAATTTCTTATATCGTCGTTTGCAAAAACAGAAATAAAAAAATTAATGCAGAAACATGCCCGATTTTCAACAAGACGTAAAGATGCAATTTTGCATGTTCTATTATTGATGTACGACGTACAGTATGTGACCATTTGAATGTGCAGACTGGGTGTCGGCAAAACTATTAAGAAAGTCATAAATACATGAAAAGGTTCGGTACTTTGGTCCTGTTATGAATTCGGGTGGTCCCTAGCTGGGTTACAGGCACGACGCCAGATGTGCAGGGAAAGATAGCGAGAAACACCACGTTCATAGTGCTTTAAATCCCTCTTTTGTTGCTGAGAGTAGAGTGGGAAGGCGGTAGACGGGTAGGTTAAATAAATTTCATAAAATGTCAGTACTGGGAGAAAAAGTATTAACAGAATACAGAATAAAGAATATAATTACAAAACAAACAAGAGAAATAGAACTAAAATAATACAAGCAATATAAAAGAAGATACAGTAGTATTAACAAAATTTGAGACCGAATGAGCAGCGCTCGTGCTCGGTCGCAGTTCAGATATAATATTAAAATAAAAAAATATATATATATAATAATAATAATAATAATAATAATAATAATAATAATAAATAAGTAAAATAAAATAGGAACTAAAATATAATTACAGCGGCAATGGAATTATATAATATAATATTAACACTAGAGAAGAATAATATCGCACGTGAAAAGTAGGACTAATATATATTTCAAAATTATAGAATACAAATATAATATAGGTTGATTAATTCATACACATAGGCTATAAATTTATTTAATCAAATTGAAGATATTAACACGTTTCTAATTTTCTTGTTATATGTTAGTGGGTTACATGTTAGAAGTTCTGGGTGTAATTTAGTTAAAGCATTGTACAACCGAGGGCCAAAATTTATGCTATGCTTTAGACCAGCAGATGTGAGACATTTAGGTTCTACTAATGTTGAATTAATATTTCGTCTTGTGTCATAATTGTGTGTCTGTAATACAAACTTATTACGATTTTTATGATAAAATTTTAACAGCGTATACTTATAAATTTGTTCAATATTAAATACATTAAATTCAGAATAAATTAATTTAGTTGGATAATCGAAACGTTTCTTCAAACAAATTTTAATTATTCGTTTTTGTAGTAAATTTAACGGACTAAGTGAAAGGCTATTGCGATGTGTCATTTACAAACTCTGAGATTTTCAGCTATAGTGTGATACACAATTCGATTGAATTTTATTTTTTCTTCTGTCGTTTTTGAAGGACCACAAGGGCAGACATCGAGGACCACAGGTGGTCCGCGGACCATAGTTTGAGAAACGCTGACTTAAAGTAAGGTTAACAGACGTCCCCGTTTGCCGGGGACAATCCTCAAATTTTTCTTTTCGTCCGCAGAAAAAATTCGTTCCAGGAATGTGCCGGATTTGATAAGGTTCCCTCAGGTATTTCAAGATATTCAGTATTAATATTAATATGGTTTAATGATCCTGACAATTTGCTGATTTTCATGATGTTATAACCAGAACTGAAGTTGAGGATGTAATTGCAGTCGAGTCTTCCACATTGTTTGATCAGGGTTAAGAGAAAAACTGAACTCCAGGAGAAAAAGAGAAATTTATTCTATCATAAATTAAGCAACTTTTGCCATCTTTAGAAGAAGATGGCTGTTATTCCACAACTGAATTCTAAGTATCTGTTGCGAATTTTATGAAAATGCTGTTGAATATTCCAGTCCCTGTGTTATTCATTCACAAGATACGATATCTATAGAATGTATACTGCTGGGATCTCCTTCAGAAAGAGAAAGATTTGAAGAGGCAATCCATTATTTTTGTTCAAGTGATGTAGATGGAATTTGACGTGGATGAATATAATTATATAAAATTTCATACTAGCATAAATATCACAGTACAATTAACAAAAATTCTACATTTTGCTCAAAATATAAATTTTTAAAATTTTCTCTGAGAAAATGACTCCCTTTGTACAACTTCAGAATTTGCCTTCCTGGAAGTAATGCTTCAGTGGAGAGAGTTTTTTTTCTGTGAACATGATGTGGACATCTAAAAAATTAAGCTTTTCGAGCCTACTTGCTACCTTCACCAATTCAACATGACCTTTCAGATAATTTTGATAAACTGGGAATCTAGAGAACAGTCGCTTAAAAAATTCACTCGTGGAAAAAAAAAAGTAGTTTTAAGTAGGAAGTAAGTAGAATGAATATTTTTAGTATTTTTTAAATTGCTTGAAAACAATACAAGTGAATGGCAAACTAGCATAAAAATTTCAAGTACAGTCTGATCCATTGGGTATAGATAATATTAATTTATTATTATAAAGCTATTATGATAGCAGGGAAAATTTATTGCTGATTATATCTGTGGCAGGGAGGAAAAAGATCTTATGTCAATTTTTTGTGAAAATGAGATTTTTGCGTATTCTGAAAGCGGAAACAATTCTCTACAATCTGGTTAAAGTGAAATAAGACTCCTGACTGGATTTATAGAGCGTTACCAAATGTCCTAAGTACTTTTTGAATCGAGCACACACAGAATAAAGGACTTAAAAATATTTAATACTTTATTCCTTACAGACCATCACATGTTTACTGTCCATGCTTTCCTATTAAAAAGGTCTAACTTGTATTTTAGCCATTTTATCACATACTGATGTCCTTTTCTTTTAATACTTTAAGCACCAGGGTAAACAGTCCTATAATTGTTTAAGATCCATTTTGCATTCCTAATAATTTACATTTCTCATTTATTTTGACATGAAAAAGGTATTATGTTTAAATAGTCCCTTCTACTCAGTTTGGGTTCTAGTCTTAAAAGGGCTTAAGTGCGGTTATTTTTGGAAATAATCAAGAAAGTTGTTGAATGAGCAACATTACCTATTTTAGAAGAAATATAAACAAATAATATCCAGGAAAAAACCTCTTAATTAAAAAAACTCTATAATTGATACCAATTTCAATCATCATACTGCTCTCCTGAAAAGTATAAAATTTTTAATTAAACCCTTTTTCCTCCCGGCCAAAGATATTATGATTAAAAGATGGGAGTTTCCATATATGACAATCAACAATACATAATCTGAAAAGACAAATGAAAATCGTAGATGATTAAAATGGCTACTACAAATGAACAGCGGGCACAATGTGTTCTTTGGTATGCTAAATTTGAGAGTGTTAAAAGAGTTCAAAGGGAATTTCGACGTGAGTATGGTGTGCGTAATGTACCTAAATACGATTCAATAATGTTGTGGTATCGAACATTTCTAGAAACAGGCTGTGTTAAAAAAAAACATGCAGGACGTCGCAGGCGAAACCCAGTACAAGAAGCAGCTATCTCTTGGCTTGGTAGGGTTTTGTTAAAGACTTTCAGTCTTACTAATAAACCGTGTATAGTTTTTATACGAGACTTATGCAGAGTTGAGACAGAAAACGTTACTAATAAACCGTGAATAAGCTATGGACGTATAAACAGGCTGTAACTACACAATGGGAATTGCTTTGCGGTAGTTATATACACGGAACCCCTTGTTTAAGCGTTGTATATAGTGAAAAAATGGCCGCCCCTTTAACAGCTGTTCGTATCGACTGTCATTTTATGATGATGTTTACCTTGTAACCACAGAAGAACAAACCAAAGATTATAGAATTATTAGAATAATATTGCTGTAGCTTGTACTCTTTGACCAAAATGTAGTGTGGTAATCGATTAGAGCTAGTTGTGCTATCGATATTTCAACACGCCACACTAGAGCGCTCTACCGGATCCAGTAGAGAATCTCTGATATTCTATTACCTTTCGTAACGAAGTAATGACGAAACTATGACGTAGCTGTGTAACAGTTATACTGTTATACACGACGTATGTAGTGATTATTAGTAAGGAATTTACACACGACTTATAAACGAGCTACTCATTGTATAAGTATAAGACAGTTAAACGTCTGTATATAGAGTTTTTATTAGTAAGACCGTTTGTCTATTCACAGAAACCCAGGAACATTGATGATCTGAGAGTAAAAATTACTCAAGCTTTCCAACAAATCACCCCTCTTATGTTACAACGGACATGGACTGAATTGCATCACCGTTATGAGTTGTGCAGGGTGCACAAAGGGGGTCATGTTGAGCTCTGAGGAATCTCCCATCTTTCAGTGTTGTATGCACAAAGTTTCAACAAATAAAGTTCAGTAGTAAATGTTGTACGGTGTTTTTATTTTATCCATTCCCAAACGGATCACCCTGTAGTTTCTTTCATCTGTCGATCTATGTATATCTGTCCCCGGAAAATGGGAAGAAATGTGATAACCTTAACTTAAAGTCCTGATGACTTCAGTGTCAATGTGCCCATTCGGTCTACTTTCTTCACACCGTAAGGACGGAGTTAATTAACTCTGAGCAGCTAAGTGTCGTTTCCACATACCTTCTTAGCAGCTCTTCCAAACAGCGTGGCCCGAGTGACTCTAACCGATTAGCACGGCACATTAACTTCATTGATCGTTCCGTGTGAACAACAACAATTCTCTGTCAGCTGCAAGTTGCAGCTTTATTGGGTTGATGTCCACTTACATCAACGTCGATCAGTGTAACCACCGGCCAAAATTGTCACCTAACGCCTAGTTAAGCATTTTTATGGTGCATCGACCTCGGTTAGAACTTAAACAGAAGGTTAATCATGGTAAACTCTAACCTTTTATATTAAAGCAGTTAAAGGTCATAACCAGTAATTACTTATTGTCGGACCATCGGATCTGTGCCCTTTCAGCGCTGTCGTTGTTCTTGAATAGGTTAACGCCTGCAGTCACTCTATTCCACCCGCTTTCCTCCCACCACGTCAAACGGCAGGCCACGAACCTTGCCCAATAGGGATGTTGCCAAACTTCCGTCAAAACGGTGTCATAAATAACTGGTCCTCCATGCTACAATATCATTTCTTTCAATCAAGATACATCTTGTGTTTATTACTTACTTACTTACAAATGGCTTTTAAGGAACCCGGAGGTTCATTGCCGCCCTCACATAAGCCCGCCAGCGGTCCCTATCCTGTGCAAGATTAATCCAGTCTCTATCATCATACCCCACCTCCCTCAAATCCATTTTAATATTATCCTCCCATCTACGTCTCGGCCTCCCTAAAGGTCTTTTCCCTCCGGTCTCCCAACTAACACTCTATATGCATTTCTGGATCGCCCATACGTGCTACATGCCCTGCCCATCTCAAACGTCTGGATTTTATGTTCCTAATTATGTCAGGTGAAGAATACAATGCGTGCAGTTCTGTGTTGTGTAACTTTCTCCATTCTCCTGTAACTTCATTCCGCTTAGCCCCAAATATTTTCCTAAACACCTTATTCTCAAACACCCTTAACCTATGTTCCTCTCTCAGAGTGAGAGTCCAAGTTTCACAACCCATCTTGTGTTTATACAATTTTAAAACCTAAATCCCATGTCTCGAATCAATTTCCGTAGCGTTTGTCTCCAACCTTGGAAATTATTGCTTCTCTCGCAACCTTCAGTAATTTCTTCAATGTCGAAACTTCTTTCTGCACGGTATAAAATTCTTGTAGGCCTATATTTCTTCTTAAAATATACATCGGTTCATATCATCTACAAAAATTAAAGATTCCCTTGGTCTGTTCTTCCCTGGTGATTCTACCTTTTCATCTCCTGCACAGACTCTCTCTCTCTCCTGATTTTCTTTATTAGGCGCTCTGACCTGCCTATATAATTACATAACGTGTTGTATTAGTATTAGTTAAGTAAGTAATTTTAATACGTAATCAATTGAAATAAAATAAGCCCCACTTGTGATCGCAGCTGCTCTTTTCGTTGCCTTATTTATAGGAAAGAAATATTGACCTATTTGTTTCTCTTCATCGCAAAATGCTATTACGTACTTGCTTAATAATATTTCTTTCGCCACTCCGTGCTACAGTATTCATGTTGAGTTGACAACACTGGACTGCAAGTGCAAATAAACAGTCCTGCAAGAAGGCTCAAAATTGTGAGTAGTGGGGGAGAGAAAGGGAGAGAGATAGAAAAGAGAGAGATAGGAATGCAGGGAGAGAAATGAATTACCGAGGCTGAGTAGAAATTAGGGTTCAGTTCGCATATCTTACGGAGGCACAGATCCGATGATCCGACAGTAAAATAATTTGGTGACCAGATTCACAGCTGATGATTTCAAAGACGAATCATTGTACTTGGTTCACTTGGATAGGGATGATGGTAAGCGTGAAGTTGTTTTAGGGTGAAGAAAGAATTCCTACAAGGAATTAAGCGACAGAAAATTCCAGGAGAGATTTCTTCTATTGATATCTACTGTGTCATTTCTGCTGCAACAAATGGATCACGCAATTACCAAGATCTGTGAATCAAAATTCAAATTCAAATTTCAAATGTATTTACTTAATACATTACACTTGAGCTACATTAGGCATTGCAGCCTGAAAGTGCAGAAGCTCGTGCTCGGGCGCAGTTCAGATCAGTTATACAAAATATTTCACAAAATTAAGAGAGTTCATTGAGCACAAAAACATTAATAAATGGTAAAATACATACAGCATGTAATAATAGGATCTATATACAAATAGAAAATACAAAAGTACATGAATATTAAAGTATTTATTTTAACTCTTACTTACTTATTTACAGGCTTTTAAGGAACCGAAGGTTCTTTGCCGCCCTCACATAAGCCCGCCATTGGTCCCTATCCTGAGCAAGATTAATCCATTCTCTATCATCATATCCCACCTCCCTCAAATCCATTTTAATATTATCTTCCCATCTACGTCTCGGCCTCCCTAAAGGTCTTTTTCCTCCGGCCTCCCAACTAACACTCTATATGCATTTTTGGATTAGCCCATACGTGCTACATGCCCTACCCATCTCAAACGTCTGGATTTAATGTTCCTAATTATGTCAGGTGAAGAATACAATGCGTGCAGTTCTGTGTTGTGCAACTTTCTCCATTCTCCTGTAACTTCATCCCTCTTAGCCCCAGATATTTTCCTAAGCACCTTATTCTCAAACATATTTAACCTATGTTCCTCTCTCAAAGTGAGAGTCCAAGTTTCAAACCATAAAGAACAACCATTGTAATATAACTGTTTTATAAATTCTTTCAGATTTTTTGACAGCAGACTGGATGATAAAAGCTTCTCAACCGAATAATAACAGGCATTTCCCATATTTATTCTGTGTTTAATTTCCTCCCAAGTATCATTTATATTTGTTACTGTTGCTCCAAGATATTTGAACTTCTCCACTTCTTCAAAAGATAAATTTCCAATTTTTATATTTCCATTTCGTACAATATTCTGGTCACGAGACATAATCATATACTGTTTATTTTAACTCAATTAGGATAAAAGAAATACAAAACAATTAAACAATTAATCTAATTTGTTTCCTAAGTCTCTGTGTGTTAAGTGTACTTAGTTCAGGGTAAGCTGTAATTAATGCATTATTTATCCTGGGGCCAACATTTCTGCTGTGTTTTAATCCAGGAGTTGTGTGGCATTTGGGGTGTTTACAAAGAAACTGTAATTTTGTCTCGTACAGTATTCATGAGGATCAAATTTAAATTTATTGTAATTTTTATGGAAGTAAATCAGCAATGTCTGTTTATAAATTTGTTCTAGATTTGATACACCAGATTCCTGAAAAATTAATTTTGTTGGGTAATCTAAAGGTTTATATAGACAAATTTTGATAATTCTTTTTTGGAACAAATTTAAAAGTTCGAGTGTCGATTTTGCCATTCCTCCGCAACCTAATATATCATACTGAACTATTGATTCAAACAGAGCTAAGTACACGGTACTTAGAACAAAAAAATAGGTAAATAAGAACGTAGAATGGAAAATTTGTGGATCGTTTTACGCAATCTGTTACACAGGAAGGAGATATGCTTGTCTCATTTTAAATGTTGCTCAATAATAATATTATACCTAAATATTTAACTTCCGAGGATATACTCAAGGTGTGACATGAGCAAATAGGTAGGTTATAATCATGTATTGTTATATTTATATTATTAATTATTTTCATTTGTTCAAGGCCATGTGACGTTAATGAAACTGGTATTAATTTTGTTTTAGAAATGTTCAAAGAAAGTAAGTGAGCATCTAGCCATTCTTTAATAATGTTAATACCGTTTATTTATTTATTTATTATTTTGCTAATAATTGTAACATAAAATATAATATATACAGAAAAACTTAAGCTCGCCCCTGAAAGAGTAGAACTCGTGCTCAGGGGCGGATTCCTGAATTGAAATTAATAATTATACAATACAATTTGTCTTATGTCTACTGTGCAATTATAGTATATAAATTTAAATTTACAATTTTTCAATTTTTATAAAATCCATACATAACTTTTTAAATTTAATACTAGAACTATTAGAATTGACAAGATTAAGATAAAATATAAATTTATTAAATATTCTTGGCCTAAATTACTACTATGATTAAATACTGTAGCAGTGTTGCATTTTGGTTCAAAGAATCTTAAAGAATTGATACCTTTTGTTTCATAACTATGAGAATACAATTCAAAATTATTTCGATTTTTATGTATGAATTTTATTAATACAATATAATAAATTTGTCTTACGTTAAGTACATTAAAGTCTAGAAACAAATTTTGAGATGGAAAATCAATAGGTTTGTGAAGACATATTTTAATTATTTTCTTCTGTAATAAATAAAGTGGATTAAAATTGGATTTAAATGAGCTACCCCATACTATAATTCCGTACATAATTACCGATTGAAATAAAGTTAAATATATTGTACGTAATAAACTTACTGACAAGAAATTCCTCAATAAAACAAAATAATATACTGTTTTACGTAATTTATTACAAAGGTTCCATTTTAAATGATTATTGAAAATTATGCCTAAATACGTAACTTCAGAGGACTCTTTAATAATCGGACATTTACATTGTATAAGACAACAATCAGAATTATGTAATTTAATACTTAATATAGATGTAGGAGGTTTGTTACATTTTTCAGATAATGAGAATGGAATAATTATGGTAAAAATGGAATAATCCATGTTGAATCTTTCGTACACTACTTGAATATAAATAATTGATTAAATGGCGATCTTACTCGTGTTAATTATGTAAGCATGTGTGGCTTACAGCTGTTTCGGTGTTCAACCCAAACATAATAGACAACATCATAAGGAAGACAAAACAAAAACTCAACAAACACAAAAACACACAAAACACAACACAAACACAAGAAACACATCACACTAACATACGAAAGCAAAAACACACACAAGATCGCATCCTCATTCAGAAAACAGAAATACAACATAGCACACAGAACAGAAAACACACTACAAAGACATTTCAACACACAAACAACACAAACGAATAAATACAACCACACAGGCGTATACAAACACACATGCAATAGTTGCGACAGTTTCTACATTGGACAGATAGGCAGATCATTCCAAACTTGATACAAAGAACACATTAAAGCAATAACCAGAGGTCACAATACTTCTACATATGCCGAACACATAACTAATGCTAACCACACATACAATAACATAAATACAGACATGGAAATCCTACACATACAACCTAAAAACCAAAAACTCAACACACTAGAACAATATGAAATATACAGACACACTAAACACACACCCTAAACAAATCCTCAACACACAGATACATTTCAGAACACACACACTATTTGACACAACTCTTCATCACACGAACGCACCCACACAACAGGCAGCGAAGTTGAGATAACGCCGAGATCCAGTAGGCTCTGAGGATGGTGTCAAGTCAAAATTCAAATTCAAATTCAAATTTATTTACAATTTACATTTGAATTGAAGACATATGAATAGATACCCGAAATGAGCATATGCTCGTGCTCGGGTACAGTCCAGTAGTCTACATAAATTTTACAGACATAATAATAATGCTGATGATATAAATAATAGTAACAATAATAATAATAATAATAATAATAATAATAATAATAATAATAATAGAATAATCGTGACAGAAATGATACAAAGATTGTAATACCAAATAATTCATTAATAATAATAATAATAATAATAATAATAATAATAATATAATAATAATAACAATAATAATAATAATAATAATAATAGTGACAAAACAAAAATATTTACAATAATTAAATAAATACTAAGACGGATAAAATAAAATATAAAACCACTAGCGAGAGTTAACACAACTTAAATAAGCATATAATAACCGGAAAAAATGACGAACTCGAAAATCAACAGAAAAGTTCGTTGTATCGCAGACGACAGCAACCGCCGTATTGACATTGTGTTATGCATTATTGGTAGTAGGGGGAGCCGAAAGTCTACGTAACTGCCGTTCTCTTCGAATCTTCTCGTACAATCATGGGAAGTTAATGCTGCAAAAACCAAATGTCTACGAGTCAAACTGTTCATTATTACCAGGATAAATACAAATAATACTGAAATATATTAATCGAGTTTTAGTTATAGATCTCTCCTTTTGTGCAAGAGGTATCATATCAAAATATTTTATGAATGGCGGGAAAATATAAATTTCAAGAACTCTCTAGTGACAGAGATAGTGACAAGTACAATCAAGTGTATCTGTGGCGATGCTAAGGAATCATTTATTGGAGATATACACTGTTATTAATTAAGTAAATGATCTAATTTATATTTATTACAATGTTTTATCTTATAGTTTACATGCACCGAAACAGCTGTAAGCCACACATGCTTACATAATTAACACGAGTAAGATCGCCATTTAATCAATTATTAATACCGTTGTTGGAATTTTAATAAGTTTCATTCCAATTCGAACCGCTGAACATAACCAGAGTATCATCAATCATCCTCTGTCGATTTTCTATCTATTAATTGTGTAGTTATCTATAAAGTCCAGAAGTGTGCAAATTTTCAGTTCCTCAATATATTCGTATCCATCTTCTTATTCAATCCGTTTTATGCTGCCTACTCCTCAGAGATCTAATTTTATTTAACATTTCCTGCCTTTAGCACGGATGGTCCATGTTTTTATAGATTTATTCTAACGTATTTTTGGACCTGGCTTCGTTGGCTGAATTATATTTAGAAATGTTAACTTAAACAGTTTTACTCATGATAATTTATAGCCTAAATATTTGAATCAGTTAACTTACTCAACGGGTTTTATTATATACACATTTTACTACAGGTTTATGTTTACCATTCTAATACCAATATTTGTTATATTTTAAAAGATAATTTTATAATATATTCTGACATATTGTCCCTAATAGACGTTAGGTTACTGATATTTGCACTTTACCTTATCAATTTGCTAATAGTGGACTGTACTACAGGCTGACTTGTAAGTAAAATCATTAATTTCGGAGAGTTATTATTTTTTTTAGATATTTCAAACAAAAAAAAAACTTTATACAATTTTACTCGTGTTTGCTTCTTTTTCGGAATAATATTATTTTGTGCGAGATCGTGCGTATTTGCTTGGTTTCCGCACAAAACCAATCCGCGGAAAGTCTAAAATTCCACATTCAGTATTCCCAACCTAACAAACATAACAATTTCCCTCTTCTTACCGCTTAAGTGACATATTGATTTTACTGCTTTAGGCTTTTAGATAGAAGGAAACAGGCAAAATTGAAATTCTTAAAGGATCAAATTGAGGAGAATAGAGATAATTATTTCAATGAAAGACGGGAAGCAAGTCGTACACTTAGGATTGTAAAGAGAGGTTACTTGCACGAAAAACTGAATGAGGTAGAAACAAATAGCAAGAATAAAAACATTCGAGATTTATATAAGGGTATAAAGGAATTTAAAAATGTATATCAGGCAAGGGTAAACGTGATCAAGGATGAGAATGGTGACTTGCTTGCAGACTCTCATTCAATCCTGAACAGATGGAAAAACTATTTTGGGCAACTACTAAATGTACATAGGCCAAGTAGAAATGATCGGGACGAAATTCGAATACAAGCTGCTGAGCCATTTATAGATTCGGGAGGAAATTAAACGCAGAATAAATATGGGAAATGCCTGTTATTATTCGGTTGAGAAAATTTTATCATCCACTCTGCTGTCAAAAAAACTGAAAGTTAGAATTTATAAAACAGTTATATTACCGGTTGTTCTGTATGGATGTGAAACTTGGACTCTCACTTTGAGAGAGGAACAGCGATTGGGGGTTTTTGAGAATAAGGTTCTTAGGAAAATATTTGGGGCTAAAAGGGATGAAGTTACAGGAGAATGGAGAAAGTTACACAACGCAGAGCTGCACGCATTGTATTCTTCACCTGACATAATTAGGAACATTAAAACCAGACGTTTGAGATGGGCAGGGCATGTAGCACGCATGGACGAATTCAGAAATGCATATAGAGTGTTAGTTTGGAGGCCAGAGGGGAAAAGACCGTTGGGGAGGCCGAGACGTAGATGGGAAGATAATATTAAAATGGATTTGAGGGTGGTGGGATATGATGATAGAGACTGGATTAATCTTGCTCACGATAGGGACCAATGGCGGGCTTATGTGAGGGCGGCAATGAACCTCCGGGTTCCTTAAAAGCCAGTAAGTAAGTAAGTAAGTAATAAGTAAGTAAATAAGTAAGTAAGTAAGTAAGTAAGTAAGTAAGGCTTTTAACATATTATTTTTAGAGACGTTCAATATAGTAATAATTATAAATTGGAAACTTACCAATGCAATTTCACCTAAATTGCACTGTTAATTATTGTTTTTAAATATTTGCAAAAATGAAGTAAACTCTACAACTCCACTAAAGTTACTGCATTCGTGATGCAAGTAACATTAAGGAAGTCGTGAAAAAATCAACAAGATTCCAGACTCATCATAGACTGGGGGAAAAAAAGACAGACGTATATCACGGCCTGCTGGAGTATAGTAAACACAGAAAACATTTTAAAGCAACAATGTTGAAGATAGATATTTTTATTTTGCAAATTTCCCGTCATTGAACAGAAACCAAGATGGAGATTTCATTGCAACTAATTAGAAATTCCTCTTTCAGGTATGTAATAAACGATCTTCGCACAAAATAATGTACGGTACACGAGCGGTATGTTTTCTTTCAATTCTCGGAAATTAAAAAAGCTCAACTACGTTTAGCTTTTTCAAACTTTTCCTCCGACATGAAAACTTCAACATACCGCTCTTGTAACGCATATTACTATTATATGAAACATTTCATAACGTGTTTCTGGAAATACATTGATTTAGTTCCTAATATGTTGAGTAAATTTAAGAGAGCGGTATATTATGACAATAAATTATTGTCCTTTAAATGTGGAGTAATTTGATCAGAACAAATATTAAGTTTTTGCTCTGCAAAGGAATTTTAGAAAGTTACATTTGTTCGGATCAATGTTCTGCACATTTAAAGGACAAAACTAAAGCTCTTTCAATCATTTATTATCATAATACACTGCTCTCTTAAATTGACTGAGCATATTGGGAATTAAATCAATGGCTTCTCAAAACACATTGTGAAAATGTTTATATAAAACAAATTTCATTTCGAAAAGGAAGCAAAAACGATGGTTATTAGAGGAGAAAAATTCGTTCCGGCGCCGGGGATCGAACCCGGATCCTTTATTCTACGTCCACACCTGTGGAGTAACGGTCAGCGCGTCTGGCCGCGAAACCAGGTGGCCAGGGTTCGAATCCCGGTCGGGGCAAGTTACCTGGTTGAGGTTTTTTCCGGGGTTATCCCTCAACGCAATACGAGAAAATGCTGGGCAACTTTCGGTGCTGAACCCTGGACTGATTTCACCGGCATTATCACCTTAATTTCATTCAGACGCTAAATAACCTGAGATGTTGATACAGCGTCGTAAAATAACCCAATAAAATAAAATAAAATTCTATGTACCAAGTGCTCTAACCACTGAGCTACGTCAGAGTTCAATCTACAGCACCGGATCGAATCGAAAGGCAGTTGACTTAATATATGTCAACATATAATTGGAGTCAGGCCACAAAGGAAAAAACACTAGAGCTACTTTGCGCTGTATTTTACAGAATGTTTACTTTAGCACTCATTTGCCCATTTTTGACTTACACCACTTCTGCTCTGAACGACTCATATGCAGTAATGTGGGGAAAATGATTAGGTTTCACCCTTACGGTATGAAGTAAGCTGACCCGGACTATAATAAGATGGAGGTGTCTATGTAATCCTCCTACACCATTAGATAGAAGAGGCTCAACTAAGTAAGAGCCAGAGTAATAAAGTGACTCACTTTGAACAAATGCAAAGCCTACGGGGATAGATTACAAACACTGACGAAGTTACATAAGAGAACAATTACAGCTGTACAGCTATAACAACTTTCCTCCTCGGGATATAATATTTTCCGGTGGAAAACCCCCTGTGTACTTAATTAAGTACAATGACAAAGTAGGAATGCCAGTATTGACTATACACTGGAATAACACCTAATAGACCATTTGTTGTGCAAGAGGAAATAAAATCTTTGTAGTACATACTTTGTCACAGTACATATCAGACTCAACCCTCCGCAAAAACCCATTCCATTTTAGGTTGACGGAGCTGGACTTGGTTACTGGTAACCTAGAATACCGCTTCGGGAACGACTTGAAAAGCGACAACCACTCACGACTTGTTGGAGGACCCTGATCAAGTCCTACCCGCAATACATCTTAAGGTAGAATCGTCCTCCCTAGCACCTCCTTAAAATAACACAGATCAATACCAATTAACATTTGTAGAGGCAATGGTATTTTCTGGTATGAATCTGAAAAAAAAAAAAAATCTGCGTTGTATCAGGGATATACCAGAACGTCGAATACGACACCCAATTCCGGGAATGAAGCTACAGATGAATATTTTATTTTTGTTTCAGTTTATAGCTGTTTACAGTTGTGTTGGTTTGAATATTTCATTTTTGTTTCAGTTTATAGCTGTTTACAGTTGTGTTGATTTGAATGTTCTATTTTTGTTTCGGTTTATAATTGTTTAAAATTGTGTTGATTTGAATGCTTTATTTTTGTTTCGCTTTATAGCTGTTTACAGTTGTGTTGATTTGAATGTTCTATTTTTATTTCGGTTTATAATTGTTTACAGTTGTGTTGATTTGAATGTTTCATTTTTGTTTCGGTTTATAGCTGCTTACAGTTGTGTTGATTTGAATATTTCATTTTTGTTTCGGTTTATAGCTGCTTACAGTTGTGTTGATTTGAATGTTTCATTTTTGTTTCGGTTTATAATTGTTTACAGTTGTGTTGATTTGAATGTTCTATTTTTGTTTCGGTTTATAATTGTTTACAATTGTGTTGATTTGAATGCTTTATTTTTGTTTCGCTTTATAGCTGTTTACAGTTGTGTTGATTTGAATGTTCTATTTTTGTTTCGGTTTATAGCTGTTTACAGTTGTGTTGATTTGAATGTTTCATTTTTGTTTCGGTTTATAATTGTTTACAGTTGTGTTGATTTGAATGTTTCATTTTTGTTTCGGTTTATAGCTGCTTACAGTTATGCTGATTTGAATATTTCATTTTTGTTTCGGTTTATAGCTGCTTACAGTTGTGTTGATTTGAATGTTTCATTTTTGTTTGGGTTTATAATTGTTTACAGTTGTGTTGATTTGAATGTTCTATTTTTGTTTCGGTTTATAGCTGCTTACAGTTGTGTTGATTTGAATGTTTTATCTTTGTTTCGGTTTATAATTGCTTACAGTTGTGTTGATTTGAATGTTTCATTTTTGTTTCGGTTTATAGCTGCTTACAGTTGTGTTGATTTGAATGTTTCATTTTTGTTTCGGTTTATGGCTGCTTACAGTTGTGTTGATTTGAATGTTTCATCTTTGTTTCGGTTTATAATTGTTTACAATTGTGTTGATTTGAATGCTTTATTTTTGTTTCGCTTTATAGCTGTTTACAGTTGTGTTGATTTGAATGTTCTATTTTTGTTTCGGTTTATAGCAGTTTACAGTTGTGTTAATTTGAATATTTCATTTTTGCTTCGGTTTATAGCTGCTTACAGATGTGTTGATTTGAATGTTTCATTTTTGTTTCGGTTTATAGCTGCTTACAGATGTGTTGATTTGAATGTTTCATTTTTGTTTCGGTTTATAGCTGCTTACAGTTGTGTTGATTTGAATGTTTCATTTTTGTTTCGCTTTATAGCTGTTTACAGTTGTGTTGATTTGAATATTTTATTTTTGTTTCGCTTTATAGCTGCTTACAGTTGTGTTGATTTGAATGTTTCATTTTTGTTTCGCTTTATAGCAGTTTACAGTTGTGTTGATTTAAATATTTTATTTTTGTTTCTCTTTGTAGCTGCTTACAGTTGTGTTGATTTGAATATTTTATTTTTGTTTCCTTTATAGCTGTTTACAGTTGTATTGGTTTGAATATTTTATTTTTGTTTCGCTTTATGGCTGCTTACAGTTGTGTTGATTTGAATATTTTATTTTTGTTTCGCTTTATAGCTGCTTACAGTTGTGTTGATTTGAATGTTTCATCTTTGTTTCGGTTTATAATTGTTTACAGTTGTGTTGATTTGAATGTTTCATTATTGTTTCGGTTTATAATTGTTTACAGTTGTGTTGATTTGAATGTTTCATTTTTGTTTCGGTTTATAATTGTTTACAATTGTGTTGATTTGAATGTTTCATCTTTGTTTCGGTTTATAATTGTTTACAGTTGTGTTGATTTGAATGTTTCATTTCTGTTTCGGTTTATAATTGTTTACAGTTGTGTTGATTTGAATGTTTCATTTTTGTTTCGGTTTATAGCTGCTTATAGTTGTGTTGATTTGAATGTTTCATTTTATTTCGGTTTATAATTGTTTACTGTTGTGTTGATTTGAATGTTTCTTTTTTGTTTCGGTTTATAATTGTTTACAGTTGTGTTGATTTGAATGTTTCATTTTTGTTTCGGTTTATAATTGTTTACAGTTGTGTTGGTTTGAATGTTTCATTTTTGTTTCGGTTTATAGCTGCTTACAGTTGTGTTGATTTGAATGTTTCATTTTTATTTCGGTTTATAATTGTTTACAGTTGTGTTGATTTGAATGTTTTATTTTTGTTTCGGTTTATAATTATTGTTTACAGTTGTGTTGATTTGAATGTTCTAATTTTGTTTCGGTTTATAGCTGCTTACAGTTGTGTTGATTTGAATGTTTTATCTTTGTTTCGGTTTATAATTGTTTACAGTTGTGTTGATTTGAATGTTTTATTTTTGTTTCGGTTTATAATTATTGTTTACAGTTGTGTTGATTTGAATGTTTCATTTTTGTTTCGGTTTATATCTGCTTACATTTGTGTTGGTTTCAATGTTTTATTTTTGTTTCGGTATATAAACAGAGAGTATGGATCTAATGTGTCTTATTTTCACTTTAATATTGCAGAACTCACGATTACAAACCAAACCAATCATGGCTAATTTTATACGCAACTTCGGTGCCCTCATGTCCATAACGAGAGGAGGTGGCGCCATTAGGTCCTATTTCACTTGGTTCTGGAATACGACCGATAAAGAGGAATTCTATAGTTCATAAAAAAAAAGTTGTAGATCACCATGACACCCATGGGACGACATTCAAGGGAAAGTCGACCTGGGTAACGTAGTCGGTATAGCGCTGGCCTTCTGTGTTCTAGATTGCGTGTTCAATCCCGGCCCAGGTCGATGGCATTTAGGTGTGTTTAACTGCGACAGGCTCATGTCAGTACATTACTGGCTTGTAAAAACTCCTGCGGGACAAAATTCCGGCACACCGGCGACGCTGATGTAACTTCTGCAGTTGCGAGCGTCGTTAAATAAACCGTAATTTTTTTAAGGGAAGGAGGAAAATGTGAATCACTAATGAAAGTAGAGTTTCATGTCCTGGTGCCTTTTGGGGTGAGTACATAGGCGGACTTATGGTGGTGCACTGCCCCCCCCAAACTTGGCTGAACTCTTCTTTTTCTATTAACGTTGGAAAATAATTGAATTCAAAAGATCTTTCTTACTTTTGTTTATGAGTAAATTTCTGTGCTTAAATTGACGAAATAATGACTTCAGACCTTGTGTCTGGATTATAATATTTTTTTTATTTATTTATTTATTTATTTATTTATTTATTTATTATTTTGCTAATAATTGTAACATAAAATTTTATATACAGAAAAACTTTAGCTCGCCCCTGAAAGAGTAGAACTCGTGCTCAGGGGCGGATTCCTGAATTGAAATAATAATTATACAATACAATTTGTCTTATGTCTAATATGCAATTATAGTATATAAATTTAAATTTACAATTTTTCAATTTTTATAAAATCCATACATAACTTTTTTAATTTAATACTATAACTATTAGAATTGACAAGATTAGGATAATTAAATATAAATGTGTTATATATTCTTGGGCCTAAATTACTACTATGATTAAATACTGTAACAGTGTTGCATTTTGGTTCAAACAATCTTAAAGAATTCATACCTTTTGTTTCATAACTATGAGAGTACAATTCAAAATTATTTCGATTTTTTTATGTATGAATTTTATTAATACAATATGATAAATTTGTCTTACGTTAAGTACATTAAGGTCTAGAAACAAATTTTGAGATGGAAAATCAATAGGTTTATGAAGACATATTTTAATTATTTTCTTCTGTAATAAATAAAGTGGATTAAAATTGGATTTAAATGAGCTACCCCATGCTGTAATTCCATACATAATTACCGATTGAAATAAAGTTAAATATATTGTGCGTAATAAACTTATTGACAAGTAATTCCTCAATAAAACAAAATAATATACTATTTTACGTAATTTATTACAAAGGTAATTAATGTGTTGGTTCCATTTTAAATGATTATCGAAAATTATGCCTAAATACTTAACTTCAGAGGACTCCTTAATAATCGGACATTCACACTGTATAAGACAACAATCAGAATTATGTAATTTAATACTTAATATAGATGTAGGAGGTTTGTTACATTTTGTAGATAATGAGAATGGAATAATTATGGTTTTATTTTCGTTATGAATAACATACTGCACAACAATGCAGTAAAAAGAAAAGTGGTTCCGGTAAATTTAAAGACGGGATTAAATAAAATAATTAGAATTTACATTTCATATAATATCTTGCTGCTTTAAATAAACAGATAAAGTAAATGTAAAATTGGTCCACCGTTATGGATAATGGTTAGCACGTTTGGCCATGAAACTAGAGGGCCCAGATTCAAATCCGGGTTGGGACAAGTCACTTGGTTGGGGTTCTTTCTCAACCAATTGAAGCATAATTGCTGGGTGATTTTCGGTGTTGAACCTGGAACTCATTTCGCCATCATCAATTCACATTAAATAAATAAATAAATAAACAAACAAATAAACAAACAAATAAATAAATAATAGTTTTATTTTCCCTGGCAGAGTTAAGGCCATCAGGCCTTCTCTTCCAGTCAACCAGGATCAAATCACATACAAAAAAAAATACATACCGGTATACAAATATTAACTTTAAAATAATAATCAACATAATTAAGTAAAAAAAAGAGAGATTGAATACATATACACAATCAATATTAACTTTAAAATAACAATAATAAAAAATATATATAATAAAAAAGAGACTGAATACTACATAATCACAAACAGGAAAATACATTCTAGTATACAGTATTAACTTAAAAAAAAAGAATTAATACATATGACTATAATCTCACAACTAAAGGAATAGTAGAATTAGTATGATCAGCACAGCACGTGTTACATTGAGACAATGACAATTACCTAGATATAAGTGTTAATGGAAAAATAAAGTAATGACTGTGTAAAATAATAATAATAAAATAATAATAATAATAATAATAATAATAATAATAATAATAAAATAAATAAAAATTATACCTAAAAAACTAATTCCTTGCATTTAAAATATATCCAAACAACCTAGTTTTAAACAACTGAGGACTAAGACTACCCCTGATCATCATCATCATCATCATCATCATCATCATCATCCATAAAATAGAACGGGTTAAGTTCACTGTGCAGGTGCTATACTTGTCCAAGAGCGTGGCCGTTCGGCTACTCAGTCATTCACAGAATAGGAGTGGTAAGCACAATAAGCCTCAGGCTGTAGTGTTAAGTCTTCGGATCCCTCAGTTCTGTACAAGGGGAACAAAAAAATAAAATTGTGTGTATACTCGTATTTTGTTACAATTTTACTGTATTTTACAATAACTTTATTAAATGATCATATTCTGATACTATAGTCAAGCTATAACGGGGGGAGAAGGTAAATGATGTCCCTCATAATCTCGTCATATCGAGATTCTATAGTTTTCCTTTGTCCCCCCTCCAAGGAAACGGTTCTCTCGCCGCCTATGGGCGAGTAATGCAATTATGACATTGTTTTGCCAGTTTTCCGCCTGATATCAATCCCAAAGCAGGTGTAGAGTGGTGAAGGGGCTGATAATTCGAAGTCCGCCAATATAAATAAACCTTTATATTGCACATATATACGCTTTGGTCGACACCGTAGAAGCGGGTAAAGTCAATCAGTGTGTGTATAATCGATCATTTGCGACTTTTATTGAAAACTAGCCGTACCCGTTCGCTCCGCTGCACCTGTTAGAAATAAATATAAAGTAATTACATAATTAAAATAGGACATTTGATCCAGGGAACATTTGTGTTTGATAGAAGGATAAATCGTTTATTATGTTACTTAATTTAAATTGTATTTAAAAAAATGAAAATGCGATCATTTTGATCCAGAGACTACTCATTTGGTCATAAAAATTATTTTAGGAAATACAGGAAACGAATGCGTATCAAGTTTTCTGTGCATAAGAATCTATTTTAATCTTACCTGTCCTCGATTCACTCAGAAGTTACTGTAATAACATTATAGCATTATGTCCATCTAGAGAAACCACACTTTCCAATGATGAATTAATAATTAATTATACAAATCGGTTAATTTAGCTTCCGATATTACTTCATACAGACAGAAACATTCTCTGTAGGCTGCCGTATGTTTCATAGCTTTCGATTGTTGTTGTCCAAGGCACCTTATACACGAAGTCATTTGTTTTTTTATTTCATTACACCGCCTTAGATGGCGTTGTTATTGTAATTTTGAAACTCATTTATCTCATTAAATATCAGTCCTATCAAAATTGTGCATGGAATAAACCTTATCGGAAATTATTTTTAAAGAAACTTTTGTTATGTAATATTTTTCATTAAAATTAATAATAAGGGAGATATTTCGATTTATTTAATTCAAGCCCCCTTATAACCCCCCTTTTAAATAAAATATTTTGAATGCCATATAGCCTAAATTTTAAGTTACAACAAACTTAATTTATATTCCAATTTTCATATAAATCGGTTCAGCCATTATCGTGTGAAAAGGTAACAAACATCCAGACAGACAGACAGACAGACATACAAACAAAAATTTCAAAAAAGCGATTTTCGGTTTCAGGATGTTTAATTATAAGTGGTAACACCAATTATTTTTGGAAAATCGAAAATTACCAGAACAATTTTGGCTACAGATTTATTAGTATAGATTATATTGTATTCTCTCCGTTACTTATTAAAATTTTGTTATGCTGACTTCATTGGCTGACATTGCAAATGTAAGCGAGAGGGACAACAAAAAGCCTGCGAATGCCAACAATGGGAACACGGTGTAATTACCGTTGAAGTGAAAATTGTTATTTTCAACTTTTTCTCTTAAATGAAAACAAAGTCTTACAAACTCTAAATTATAGTCAGCAGTGAAAGGAGACAGGAAGTATACGTAAGTACTTTTCGTTGAGATTGTATCCTGAAATAATAGTTTTGCAGTTCGTAAATGTTAATATTGAAACTTATTATGTTAAGAAAACTTCTACCTTTGTAGGGTTAAGTCGATCATGCCATCGACCTACTCGAAGCAGATAGGACCAGCAGGAAGAATAAATTGTTCACCGAAATACCTCCAACTAACACTTACAAACAGAAAACTGTCATAGTATAGCTAATATTGATGGGATAGGGGAAAGAGGAAGACGAAATTATGATGAATTTCTTGTGTAAGAGAAGCACTACCAAAGGAACATATTTTGTACACCCCTTAGTACCTGACGATGGGAACAACGTAATTTCTAAAGTGACATGAGGAGGGGAAGATTTCAAATAACATCTGATATAAACCTACGCAATGTTGAATAGCATTTTAGATTATAATTGAAGTGTGATATTTCAATGTAAATTTTGAATTCAAGTCTTTGTTTGTTTGTATGTGAAGTATTAAAATGTGTTTTTATGTTTTATAAGTTGGCAATCATAGTCAAGTTTGTAAGGCATATATTGTAGATTATTATTGTTTTCTGCACCCCTTATAACAAATAAAATATATGTAATACACTTAATTTGTTTTTTAAAAACATGAACAGTGATCGACTTTACTCCGCAATATTTTGAAATCGATCTTAAACTAAAAATTCAATGGTGATCGACTTTATCCTATTTAAGCAGGTAACTTCGATCACAAGTCAAATAAAAAAAATCAATCTTTGATAGATTGTAATTCACTTCTTGTAACGTGCCTTTCATAAGTGAAAGATATGACGACAAAATGCTATTTTCTGAGGAACTTCGCTCCATTGCATAACCTGAATATCACAAAAAAATTGCAAAATTTTGATCGACTTTATCCTTTTCTACAGTATTTATCAAATTTTGCATACTTCGCCTTCACAATCAGGAACAATATAAACTACATTAAAATATCGAGATTGGTCCCATCCCCCTATCACTTAAAATAAACAATATTCGATTCTAGGATACTATCTATGACACGGATGGGCATCGTGCCTCACTTGAGAATTTGTGCCTCACTGACCTTCACAGAGCTTATCGCTCTGAGTGACATCATCTTCACAGTCCCCGTTCCTCCCTCAAGTAGCTCCTAGGCGTGGGCAGGCTCTATATCAGTTTCATAAGCAATATCAGTGGTGGCATAATGGCATTATCAAAGCAGTGTGTACGAGTTAGAAAACGATTATTTTATGAGAAATGGGAGGAAGAGTTTTTTTCTGTTTAGAAGGGGAGAACATACGATGTATGTTATGCTCGAAAATCCTATTAGGCATTAATAAATTTAATATACAACGACATTACTCCTTATGTCATAAAGAACATGCTGAATTAGAAGGTAAGACAAATTAAATGTTATTTATCGTACTATTCCGAAGAAAATTTATGATCTTAACATTTGCATAGTATACTAAATACGACATTATACCTTAAACACGCTGCATTAAAAGGTAGCCTACGAGGAATTAAATGTTGTTTGTACGTATTATTTCCAAAAGAAATTTATAAAAAAAATATCAAATGTGCGTAGAAAACGAAATATGGTTTTCTGAAATTATTTTAGGTCGAGAACGTGCAAATCTATTAAGTAATCATGATAAACGCCGGAATATTCAAGAAAATAAACGTAGACAACGTGACGGAATATTATTAGCTAGTTACGCAATTTCTCGCCTGTGATTTAAATCAATTCAGTGATGGAGAAACAGTAAAGAGGTTTATGATTAAAGCTACCGAATTAATTTGCCAAATTGAATAAAAGTTTTCGATTCTCTCATGTTAACCAAGCGCTTTCCTAATAATTCGCCACTGACCGCCTTAGCGATTACGATAAGGTGACGCAGGTCACAGCAGTTTATATTTCCCATCCTACTCTGCAGTCTCCTCTCCTACTAAAACAAACTATTTCAAATCGAGTGCCTCACGTAACCGAAAATTCTGCCCATGTATGATCTACGAGGAGTATTTTTTTTCCTCGAGAGAAGGAAAAATTTAACTAGTTATGCAGTACATCTCACTTGACGATATGTGTCAGAGGAAGAACAATTGTTTGTATGCATCTGAAGTCTGATTAGTGTAACATGTTACTAGTCAGGGATGTATGCAATGGAGGGGGAAAGGAACTGAACACCCTATGCCATTATTTCCTAGCTTAGTTGCCTCATGAGTAATGTCTTTTTGGTGACACTTATGATATTCCATTCTGTATTCGGACTTTTTACAAAGGATACTCCACTGGATGACACTTTAATTCAAGGAGGAAAATATAAAGTTGTATGTATTTATTAACACTGCAAATGGGCAAACATCTGGTGGAAGTGATAATTTGACCTCTTTCCGCATACTGGGACAGATATGGCACATACCGGTTTTATATTCATATAACTTATAATATAAGCACATAATATTTCAAACTGCATACTGGAACAGACATGACACACTGTCAATAACTGGATTTGACCATATGTGACATCAGTTGAGAAAGAGAGAACTACTGAAGTTATTTCAATATTGATCCAGTGTGTGCAAAACTGTCGCATGCATTAAGGGGTTAATTACACACAATCGAGTCCGTATAGGTCAGTTTCTGTCTGATGCTTTTCCAATTCGCTGCGGGCTGAAGCAAGGAGATGCACTATCACTTTTACTTTTTAACTTCGCTCTAGAGCAGCCGTGGCGAGAGCGTGACTCGCGAGACATTGTGGCTCGCAGTGATAGCTGTGCATTTCGCTTGCTTCTAACCTCCGCCAACCCCCACCCTCTCACTCACTGGAGTCAAACTCCGTTCCATTTGTATTTGTCTCTGACCTGCGAGTGGCATATGTCTCACTGGAAACCATGTACGAAAATTCCAAGTAGGATGGGAGGACGCATTTTTTGTGTCAATATGATGAGAATATTAAATGTATGATTTGTTCACAAGTATTACGAGGAAAACGGTTGTATAACATAAAACGGCATTATACTACATGTTGCTGATGAAACATTAAAAGGTTAAGTGTTATTGTTGTTGTTATCATCATCATCATCATCATCATCTCTGTACGTCGACCCTTTTTCAGCAGATGTACGAATAATGCGGTTAGCTCTTCAATTTGAACTCACTGATTTACTATGTGATGTCAAATGAAAGCTAGATGTAAGGACTTGACAAATGTTGAACTTTCAAATCTTTGCCAAAAATAAATATCCGAAGCTTCGTTCTTTCGCTTGCTCTGTTGAAGCCATGTTCGCTACAACTTACGTTTGTGAAAAATTATTTTCAACAATGAAAATAGTAAAAACCAAATTTAGATCACGACTGACAGACAAATACCTTCGTGATCAACTACGACTGGTAGTAAGTGACATATTTCCTGATTTTGAAACTTTGTCGCAGAGACATTCTGAAGAAAGTTAATTTTAGGTTGTGATATTGTTCATTTATTGTTCATTTCTTTCTTCGTTACACGTACTAAACATTAGTTTGTAGCCTTGTACTGTATAAAATTATATTTAAGTGCTTGACGTAAGGAAAATGAAAATCCGTTAAAAAGTCAGACAGTTGCTTCACTTCCCCTTCGGGTGTCCGCCTCCCTCCACAGGTGCTATGCACGTTGCAGGTTACAGAGTGGCTCGGCGCACGATTACATTTTAGCCACCGCTGCTCTAGAGTATGCCATTAGGAAAGTCCAGGGTAACAGAGAGGGTATGGAATTGAACGGGGTACATCAGCTTCTTGTCTATGCGGATGGCGTGAATATGTTAGGAGAAAATCCACAAACTATTAGGAATTTTATCTGAAGCAAGTAAAGACTTACGTTTAGGAGTACAGCCCCAAAAGACAAAGTATACGTTTATGTCTCGTGACGAGAATATTGTATGAAATGAAAATATAAAAATTGGAGATTTATACTTCGAAGAGGGAGAAAAATCCAAATATTTTGGAGCAACAGTAACAAATGTAAATGGCACTCGGGAGGAAATTAAACACGGAATAAATATGGGAAATGTATGTTATTATTCGGTTGAGAAGCTTTTGTCATCTAGTCTGCTGTCTAAAAATCTAAAAAACTGCGGGGTGGTGGGTGAAACTTCTACATTTTTTCTAGCTACGTCCTTGATTGTTTGTATGCACACATAACCACGGTGTGATAGATAATGTTGTGGTGAAGTTTCCTTTCCGTGAGTCAATTAGTTTCTGAGTTATTAAGAGAAATATTCTGAATTTTTATTTTAGTAGGTTATTTTACGACCCTTTATCAACATCTTAGGTTATTTAGCGTCTGAATGAGATGAAAGTGATAATGCCGGTGAAATGAGTCCGGGGTCCAGCACCGAAAGTTACCCAGCATTTGCTCATATTGGGTTGAGAAAAAATCCCGGAAAAAACCTCAACCAGGTAACTTTCCCCGACCAGGAATCGAACCCGGGCCACCTGGTTTCGCGGCCAGACGCGCTGACCGTTACTCCAAAGGTGTGGACAATATTCTGAAAAATTTGCATATTTCAAAATGAAATGCTGGAGTAAAATTTTTGAAAATCTTTTTTTGCAAGACCAGTAGCATATTTAGAAAAACATCACTCATCAGGTTTCCTGTATCTTTACTACAAAAGGAGGGAAACATTTTTATAACCACTGCATATCTAAAAATATAAATTTTTCATTGCCACTATAAATATTTATTTTTTTTTTATTTAAAAAGTTCATTTAATCATAAAACCCATGCGCTATTTTGTTAACCACAGTATATACACAGTCTACTATATACAGTCACGAAGTGTGGGGTGATTTTTTGCATTTGTCGTGATAGTTGCTAGCCGCTTGAAGCGCTGTGAGTACTAGGAACAATAGACTGTGCCACAGCCACCGTGATCTAATACAGGCCGTAAGGCAGACCATGTAACTCGCTTAACCCGATCACGAAAGGCGGCGTTTCAACCATATAAATTAGTTGGAATGCATAAACAGTAACATATGTTTCTCTAAAATGTAGTGTATTTCCATTAATCAAATTTAAAACAATGATTATCAGACACTTCAGACATAACTCACTTGCGAGTTAAGATGTAATATTATTTATGGTGTGAAAATTACGTTGTTCGTATGTGTAATACCTGTCTTTATTTCGATTAAATATTGCGAAATTTTTGTACATTCATTTATGTACGATTCAATAATTTTCAATTGCACCGCACGGATATTTAGAGACGTTGAAATTATAGGTTATGTTTACTGTACCAGTTGCCCCTTTCTCTCTAAATTTAGTGATCTGCAATGCCTTGCCATTCATATGAAAATTATAGGTTATGTTTACTATATTTAACTTATATTCCTAAATTCGCAATTATACATTATAATTAAACATAATGTCATGTATGACACCCGTCACATTCTATTTGTCTGTATTTTAATACTACAATTGAGTACTGAATTATTGTATTTATCTACTACCTAAGAGACGAAGTAACACAATCGTACGTACACTAATTTCATAGGAGTGGTATGGTAAATTTTCTGTCTACAATTAAGGAAGGTAGATGTGCTAAACTAAAATCACAATATAAATTCGTTTTTATTAAACCTCAAAATAGCTTCCATTCTAAACTTAAAATGTTGATGCGAACAGATTATGTTAACACGTAAAATTCTCTTCACATTAAAATAACAGAGTTTTGTAATTATTTCTGCAACATATTATGCAACAAGAAGTAAACGGAACTTATGGACACATTACACTAAATAAAACTTAGCTATGATACGCAATAAAGTTATAATATAATAATTCACTGAGCTCCATACACTGAAATAGAAAACCCGAACAAACATTACGGCCTGGTCTAGATCGAAAAGGCATTGACTGTGCCGTATTTCGCTTTGTTGTGAAAAGTTGTGTAAACCACGGAACAAGAAAATAACTGTGAAATGTTCGTTATCGGTTGTAATAACTGTAAATGACTAAATACAATAATTTGAATAATAATATGGGACAAGGAGACGTTTGTGGTTCTATAAATATTGTAAGAAAAAGAGGTCAGAGTTATCCTTCTTCCGAAAGATCCAGGAAGGTGAGTTTATAAAATATAATATATACTTTATGAAAATAATATATAAACCTTATGTATTTCATATTTCAAAAGTGGAAGGAAGGTGTTAATTTTTTCAAAAGAATACGATATCAAAAGTACCATACATTTTATCGTCTGCTGGGAAAGGGTCTGTAATGAGGCGATAGTAGCGATCCAGGTGGTGAGCAACTATCATGGATGCGTATTTCAACTGTCTATGTTTGCATATTTAGTAAGTATTAAGCTTCGTGACTGTACTGCATATACTAGACTGTGGTATATAGAACATGCAGCAAAAATTTCATGTTCCTAGCATTAAAATTGTAAGAGCCTTTACACTTCGAACCTGACGAAATGTGCTGAAGAAAAAAGTGTGACAAAACAGCTTGTGAAATTTGCATGGAATTGAAGTTCAAGGGTCCAGCCATTTATATATTGTGTGATTTTTATGTTTCCAGTGCCGCAGAGCATTGAAACTTGCTCAACATAAAAATAAGAGCTTGCTGATTCATTTCTTACAAGAAAACTAAAATGCGATTTTTGACTGAAAATGGCCACAATTTTACCTATCGTCCCCATTATTTATTCGCTCGTTTTCATACTCTTTCTCGCTATCATAATATTAATACTCGATCACAACGCGATAACACGCTAGAAATTCCACTTCACACATCATCTCTGTATTCCTCATCTTTCACTGTTGCTACCTCTCGTCACTGGAACTCTCTGCCGCCTGAAGTCAAGGGCTGCCGAACATTGAAATCTTTCAAATCCAAGTTAGAAAATTATCTTATGACGAGTTGCCAAACTAACTTACTATTATGACAAGTGTTGCATTGCATGTTTCCACGTATTCACATTTTTTATGTTCTAATGATATTTAACTTATTTTATATTTTTGTTTTCATATTTTCCGATAATGGTATATCTATAATGTGATAAGTTGAGCTATATATAATCATAATTTTCCTTACTGTGTGTAATTAAAAATATTGTATTCATTGTATGCTTTGTAGTGCACTATTTTAGTATTATCATTAGTATTAGTATTATTATCATTATTGTTATTACTACTATTCTTATTTTTATCATCATTATTATTATTATTATTATTATTAATAATTGTCTTATTTTTTTATATGTTATATTTTATATGTCTCATTTATTTTGACCTGCTGTTCACATTTTATTATGCTTTTTCCTTTCTTTCTGTATGTTATATATTATGTCTGATTTCTACTTACTTGTTGTTTACATTTTATTATTATTATCTTATTCAGTTTTGTGTGTAAAATTGTAGTGTAATTTTTGTAAATTTGTAGTGTTCTTTGTAACGCAGTTTTACTCCTGCTTGAGTGTTAGAGAAGGCCGTATGGCCTTAACTCTGCCAGGTTAAATAAATCATTATTATATTATTATTATTATTATTATTATTATTATTATTATTATTATGAATATTCAGAATATGTGCGTTAGATACGTGTGCAACATCCGACGATATGATCACATATCACCGTCCTTCGCAAGTCTCTCGTGGCTCCGACTTAAAGAACGTAGAACTTTACACACTTTGTCTTTACTCTTTCGAATTCTGCACACTTCAACACGAAATTACCTTTCTTCTCGTTTCTCTTATCTATACTCTAACCACGACGTAAATACCAGATCACTTATCTGTGGCACTCTAAGTATACCTCTTCATAGAACATCTTGTTATTCATCATCTTTTACAATATCCACCTCGCGTCAATGGAATTCCTTGTCACAAAGTATTAGGGGCTGCAAGACAACAAACACCTTTAAGAACAGCTTGAAAGATAACCTTATTAGCATTTCACTCCAATCATACTGATTTAAAATATCACTGACTACATTGTTACTTTTTTCTTTAGACATCATCCTGATAGTGCTGTATTTTCAAAATTGTCTCATAATAATCTCTTTCTATTATCTAATATTATTTGAAATATATTAACATTCTATGTATTTTAGTTTAATTCTGCTACACAGTTTATTTCAGTGTTTAATTAATAGTTCATAGTATTCTGTTGTTTAATTCGTAAATAACTCTTGTATACATGTAACTCTCATCTAAATCAAATTGTTGAATTCTTTGTAAGTTCATGCATATGTATATACACTTTTTGCTGGTTGAGTGGAAGAGAAGGCCTTACGGCCTTAACTCTGCCAGCTAAAATAAATCATTATTATTATTATTATCATTATTATGATGATGATTATTACTATTATTATTATTATTATCATTATTATTAATATCATATTATTAATATTATTATGATTATTATTATTATGATTATGATGATTATTATTACTATTATTATAAAATGCGATTTTTGACTGAAAATGGCCACAATTTTACCTATCGCCCCCATTAAAGTATAGAGTATTTCCCCGGCTACCTTCACTTGTCAGCTACACGACGTAAACGATAGACAAGTCCGGATTTTCGTAATGACTTACAGGGCTATTGGTGAGCTGGCATGGTAACAAATTGCTAACCTCTTCTGCGATATTACTCTTCACATTGTGATGTCACAACGGCTCGCATAGGACGATAAAAACAGTAGAGAGTGCAAGAAGAAGAAGAAGGGGTGACCTCGCCGCGCGATTTGTCATCCTCGGCTTGCTCCCTAATGTGAAAGGAATGCTGGTTGGACCCTGACAAGCGAGAAAGTTGAGTACAGAAACTAATCGCCCGCTTTACGATTCCGAGACGCCACTTTACTGTCCAGACACTGCAGCTTTATCACTTCGCATTTTTTGCACGCTGTAGCATATTTACTTATGTACATTTCCTAGAATATTAACACACTGACCCTCAGGGATCATAGTGTAAGTATATTTTAACATCCAACGTCTATATCCAACCTACAGTATTAGAAGAAACGAAAGGATTTTATGGAACAGAAATTAATTAATTTCCAGCAAGTAGCAGCCACATACAATATGGAAATTTCAACAGATAAAACATAAATTATGGCATTCTGTGGGAAATACCCAATACCAGAGGTCTCCAAAAAGCGTATCGTCATTCGTGCTCTCGATGCTGCCCGCCGAACACAGTGTGCTGTAAGGCTAGAGAAGGGGAAGAGACTCTTACCTCAACAGATGGAAGCGATCAGTGGGGGATCGCGGCAACCGTATGCTTATGTTTACAAATAATAACATCAAAGGAATAAGAAATATACGTTTGTATATTATTTTGACATACTATGAAGCTGGAGCCCCGTCTGTTGCTATTGACACAAGCCATTGCAAATTCAACCTCTTCTGTTCTATGGTGCCTTTCAGTGCCTGGAAAAGATCTTCTCCAGTTGTATTTTGTAATTACATCTAAGACATTCAGACACAGTAAAATGTTCATTAACTCCTCGAATAAAAATGGCTAGGTGAGCTTTGTCATTTCTATCTGTGCTTTCGTCCAATGCAAGTGAGTAAGCTACAAACTGGTTAATTGTGGTTTCGACTTCAGATTCAATTACATTTACAATCTTGAAATTCCTTCTCTGAACTGTAATTGGAAACAATTTAATTTTCTTAAAATCTGACTTTGTTCTGGAACACAGTATTTTAGTAACGTCCTGTATGCACGATTTTATAAATTATGCTTCTGTAAAGGGCTTCATTGATTTTCCAATATTCCAACCTAGAACATAGCTAGCAAGAAACTTTTTTTGTTTAAGACTGAGGACACGTGTGTGATTTGTGTTTGTATTTTCTTGTTTTATATTTATCAAAATATTTGTAGGCCTACGCATTTCACCTAAAATTAAAAGAAAAACTATATGTTTGTCATGCGGAACTGAGTGCAAACGTATTGTAATATACTGATTATTATGTAACCAACAGTCATACAGATAGCCCCAAAATAAATTATTTTCACATGTCCAACATGCCTGTAATTGTATGATATTTTTTTGTGAAGAGTCGAGTATTGTCGTCGCATGTTGAATTTTAACACACCGTTAAGAATTTTCGAACAAATTAAGCATTTCACATTCTCCCAACTAACACAAAAAAAAAATTTCTCTTCCTATTCATCCTTGAATGTACTACGTCCATGATTAGAAGACATTGTGAAACGGTGGAACACGCCGACCAACACAATGATAATGGCAGTCCGCCATTGCTCTTCGTTTGCGCATAAACATTGAGTACAGTACAGGTGGGGATGGGTGAGGCGGAGCGCGCTCATTACGTACTGGCTTCGGTTCCGTTCAGGGGCTTACTCGCGAGTACGCTTTTGGAGACGTCTGCCCAATACAGTGGAACTCCACAAATAGACACAGCAATGGTCCGTGTGTTAGACGAGGTACGAACTCTGTCTTTCTACGGAGTACTGCGGATATAGTAAACATAAGGGCTGTGCAATGTTTTCTATAGCGTGCGTACCGAAACATAATTAACGTATATCATTTTAAATGATATATTGAAGTATATGCAAAATATATAATAACACGAATCCGTGAAAAACTCTCTAAGGCCCGATTGTATAAACCATTTAATCTTAGATCGGAGGTTAAACTGATCCTCGTTCTAGCTGAACTTGGAATTTTGTGTTGTATAAAGTCTAATCTGAGATTAATTTGTCTTAAACTAAAGTCAACTTTGACTGAAGAAATTTCTTCGATTAACTTAGATGATCCAAGTTCAGTTATTTCTTTTCTGTTTGAAATATACGAGTGACAGATTATGCAAACAAAATATCCATTATTATTAATATTAATAGATATTAGGTACATTTATATATATTTCTTTCAATTTCTTGCCTTAATACACAAACAATCGTATATTTTATAAAGCTCTATCGTGTTCAGCAGTATCAAATAACATAACCTATAATTATATTATGTTTATAACAACCATTAATTATTAATGGATATGATAGGTACATTCATAAATTTTCAATTAACTGTATTACTAAACGAAAATTGTCGTTTTATAAAGCTTTATTACGTTTAGCAGTATCAAACACTATAACATGACTTGGAGAACAGTCTACCTTCTTCTTATTGTCCGCCATTATTTACATTGCACAAAAAAAAAAAAAAAAAAAAAAAAAAAAAAAAGGGTCTCCAACAGAGTGTAATACGGAAAGTCGCTTAAAAAGTAGTTGTAAAGTCGCCAGATTTCTCATTATCATCAAAGAAAGATTAAATTTTGTCACTATGGTGTGCTAAAAAGGTCACTAAATCCCTATTTAAGCAATACAAAAGTTAAAAGAAATTGTTGTTGAAAAAGAGTTAAAGTCGCTAGATTGGCAACACTGAACAAACTTGTACAACATGGTCCGCGCATCACATATTTCACCTGTTTATGCGATGTTGCCAAATCCTTTTTGAACTTAGATTTTATTTGAACCAAGGTAATTTGATCGCAGAAAAGTTTTATACAATAGAAGAAGTGTCTGAACTCGGTTCACTTTTCGATCTTCGATCTAAGTTGATCTTTAGTCAGGGAGTTTTATACAATTGGGCCTAACTGTATCTACATAGGGAAAGGTCCCTATATTGAACCGTGTCTTAAATTGAAACACTCGGTTATTTCCCAAACTGTCCTACAGACTTCACCACAATCCAAACAGAAGTGTACTGTGTAGCGCAGTGAATGCTGGATGCAGTTGACCTTGCGTTCGGAGCAATGGTTTCAGCTGTAAGAATTGTTTTGTGTTTATGGTGCTTCTGATATAATATTTGACTCTCCTAGCTAAGCTTGTACGACAAATCAGGTAAGACTGTGATAATCTTAATCCATTGCATGTTGTGAAGTAGTTACATAGCAACAATATCCATGCGTAAACTCTTTCAAGCAACACGTTTCCGTGTTTCACAGTTACTAAAGAATGTAAAATTTGCCCGTAATTTGAACCACCGTTTGAACCCTATATTGAACTGGTTCAATTTAAGAAACATTGTTATATTTTAGGAGCTTCCAACTTTGAATATCTCGTGCAAATAGATATATCTGACAAGTGGTGAATGAGACACCAACACAACCTATGTGTGTTACATGAGTGCAAAAGGAACATATGTTTCTCCCATGTTGATCTTCAAAAGGCTGAGATTTAAGGATGAACTGAACACCGGTGCACCACCAGGTGCAATATGCACATGTTCTGAAAGTGGATGGATTACTAGCGAGTTATTTCTTAAGTGGTTTCAACATTTCATCGCCATTGTGAACCCCAGCACTAATAATAAAGTGTTACTTATCCTTGATGGCCATTCCACTCACACCAAGAATGTAGAAGCTATCATTCTTGCTCAGGAAAATGGCATTGTAATGCTTTCTTTGCTCGCACATACAACGCACAGGCTTCAACCACGTGACGTGTCTTTCTTCATACCACAATCAGACTGCAGACAAATGGCTTCGAAGTAACCCGTCTCGAAATATAACTCAGTGTCAGGTATCAGCTTTAATAGGAGAAGCTTATGTTAAAGCTGCTACAGTGGTAAATGCAACGAGTGGATTTGCGAAAACTGGAATTGGGCCACTCGACACAAACAATTTCCAGGACCGCGACTTCGCTCTACTGCCATCAACCATGAGAATGACCCTAACACAAGTGTTCCAAACTCACCTTCACAAAATCTAGTTCCCTCTTTTCAATCTCATAGGCCTAACAATACTGAATACATTTCTACGTTCAATTCTCACTGTCCAGAAAAATCTCCAAACATAATTAGGCGTAGGCCTAACACTGTTGCTGAAATATCCCCTATTCCTGAACTTACCAGATCAAGGAAACAAAAAACCACGTCAGTTGCATTCGTCATAAGCAGTCCTTACAGGAATGAGTTGCAGGAAAAGCAAAGCAAGAAGGTAGCAGGTAGGCCTACATCGACACCAAGAAATAAACCGTTAAAGAGAAAGGTCAATATGGTCAACCAGAAAATGAAGACAAGAAAAATTGTGAATTGTCGGAAATGATGGATATGATCCAGTGCATGAAATGTAGGATATGGCTTCACCAAAAATGTTCAAATGTTAGTGCTAAACAGAAGGTGTTTTACTGTGAAGACTGTGGATAATGGACAATTTTACATAACAATGAAAACCATATATTTGTTCATTTATTCATGTTCTAAAAACAAGGTGTTTTTATTATTATCTAAAAACTCCAGTTTTGAAGGAAATTGACATTATAATCACAAACTTATTTTGTACTTTTGTTGCTAATTAAATAATAGCTTTAAGTATAGGACAAAAATATTTATATTTTATATTAATAAAGATGTTTCTGAATTTAAAATGATGTGGTTCATTTTAAGATAAGGCTGGTCCAATTTAAAGACCATGTTCCTAATTTGGACCAGCACCTTCCCTGTTTTAATTTTTATTTAAATAACGACAATATTAATTAGCAATTGTGTTCAGGCTATGTATAGCCAAAGAGTCTGCAAATGAAATGCATATTTTCTGACAAATTTGATTTGAGATTATTGCCACAATTTAGTGTTGAAGGCGAAGTGGTTCAATATAATTGGGCCTTTCCCCTACAGGGTTTTCATTTCAAAACTTCCCAACTCTAAATAACTAGTCAATTAAATTGAATTCAATTTTTTTTAAACAAAAAACACGTAAATTTAGATATTGAGGGAGAAGTCTTTAACAAGGCTCAATTGCATTTTAGATTTCACCTCCTACCCCTAGCCACTCCCACTTTGAAATTTCAAATGGCACCTCTATATTTTTATACTTAAAAATGAAAGAGTATTCAAATTGTTTATACACCGCATTCATTTGTTTTCGCATCTTTTGTGTTTCTATCGTCGCCTGACAACCTGGATTGTTGTTATTGTTGATTAGAGCTGAAAAGAATAAAGCTATAAAAACTTATTGAGCATTTCTTGTAATAGTTGTGTTTGTGTATTAAATTATTATAAAATGGTGTATACCAGGGGCGAATGTTAGTCACGAAAGTTAAGCTTGCTCTTTTATTCATAGGGGAAGATGGGAGGATATAATAATTCATAATTAATAAAAATAATCAGACCCACATAAATAATTTATTTTATAATTATGAAATCATTATGAGTCTTGGATCATATTCCCTTATCAGATGTACACGTTCGATATAATATAACAAACATGGCCAACAAAACAGTTTATTTAGTTTTTCGACCCTGCCAACCAATGCACATTGTTGTATTGAGCTGCACTGAACGAGCGCACATATTCTCTATAATGTCTGTCTTCTCTTGAATAGTCCTTCGGGAAAATGGATTTAATAATAAGGTTTCAATAACACACAATTCCGAACTCATTGCAATACTTCAAATTAATGTTTAAAATTAATAATATTACATGCAGCAGCTAACACATGCATTCCATTGCACTCGCAAATCACAGCACATTCCCGCTGTCAATACCGCTCTGTGTAACGTTAAATAGTCGTTGGTGTAGCTCTCGGACCAGAGCTTCAAACAACACATAACAGAAGCATGTGCGCCTAGGACGGACTAAGGAGGAAGGCACTTGCGCGCGCATCATATTCTCGCTATTTCTACGTCTTTCCTGTAGCTCCGAGAAACGAGCAAGCGTTGCGATACTTGCGGTGTGCAACCTGCGGATGGTATTACGCCTATATAATATTCCAAAAATCAAAATAAATTTTAATGTACGTAACGCCATTTTGAGAAATACACATTCTACGAAAATACTGGGCTTGCGCAGCAAGCATAGCATGCCCTGAGAAATCGCCCTTCAAGAGAGAACATAAATCATCCTTATTGATTAAATTTGTTGGAAAAAAGAAGAGAATTTAATTTAGAAACCCATATAGCTTTTATGAAAGCTTTTGATAAAGTCCGAAGAGACCTTTTATTCGACATATTACAAGAAAAAAATATTCCAAATTTGCTGTTCCAAAATATAATAGAAATCTACACGGACAGCAAAATAAGTGTCAAAATAAATAACTGTATATCCGAAAGAAAATTAGTTAATAATGGAGTTCGACAAGGTTGTCCACTATCACCAACTTTATTTAATATTTATATAAATGAAATTATTTTAAAATGGAACCAAATCTACACATCAGGAATCAAAATAACCAGTGGTCTAACATTAAATACCTTACTCTATGCCGATGATCACGTCATAATTTCCAATTCAGAGGATAATTTACAAAGAGGATTGTATACATTAAATGAAATATTAAAAGATTTTGGGATGGAAATTTCAGCACAAAAATCAAAAGTAATGGCATTTTTAGGACAAGACCCAGTGAGAAGTAAGATAATACACAATAACCAATGCCTCGAACAAGTGCAAAATTTCAATTATCTGAAATATCTTATCAAAATGAAAAGATGTGAACAAGAAAAGCAAATTTGCACAAATTCTAGGAATAATAAACAATGCATTAAAAGCTAAATTAGTACAAAAATCTACAAGAATAAAAATATATAATACACTAGCATTACCCACCCTTTTATACGGAAGCGAGATTTGGACATTAAAGAAAAAAAGACATGAACAGAATCAAAGCAACGGAAATGAAATTTTTCAGGAGAACAGCAGGATATACTCTTTTAGACCGAAAAAGGAATGAAGAAATTTTAGAACAATTAGAAGTAGAGTCAGTAGAAGAAAAAATCACCAGATACAAATTCAATTGGCTAGATCATGTAAGAAGAATGGAAAATTCAAGAATCCCAAAAATTATGATGCAATATAAACCTAGAGGACATCGTCGACCAGGAAGACCGTTAAGAAGACTGCTAGATGGGGCCGAAACAGGTCTACAGAGGCCTAATTCGTGAAGGATGATGATGATGATGATGATGATGATTAAATTTAGGAAATTACATAAAATAAGCTGTGTTTTCATCCTACAATTAGCTGATAATAACAAAGCTTCTTATAATCACTCGTATTGAATTTTGTTTTATCCCATGCGCTGTTCTGATCGAAATGTCAAATTCTTGAGGATGGCTCTGATTGATTCACCTTTTTTAAACCGTTCCAATAGTTGTAACTTCTGCTTCACCATAGTTACACATTTTTGTTCCCTGCCTTGCTGCCAACGTGTACGAGTATCTGCACACTACTGCACCGGTTCAACTGGTTAGCCCTGTGCAGCACGGGACAGGATGCGATGACTTACCTTGTATCGCCTCAAGAGGAAAAGACACACTGATTTGTTGATACTTTGAGGAACGTCACCCTCTCCAAAAGTCTCATGTTGTTGAAATTTTAATTATTTAAGCACAATTGATAGTACCAATGTACAAAAATTGTCAAATAAATTAAAAAAAAAAAACGAGAGTGAGCGTCATTTTGTGGAGTTCCACTGTACAAAGTAAAATTTGTCTCGATAATAAAATATTAGAAAGATGTAATAGTTTCCCATATTTAGGTTACAGTCTTTCCATTTTTGAAGAATTGGACATATCACAGAAAATTAATAAATACACAAGAGCTATGGGCATTATAAATATGAAGACATTATTACAAAACCAGCCCTAGTCACTTTTAATGAAATTGAGTTAAGGACACATTTGCTACTACTTCAAATGTTTATAGACTCCGAAAATGACACATGTCAGGTTCAGTAGCCACAAGGATAAACACCAGTTGTACAGATACAGCTGACATGTGTTCTTCTATTTATTTTTATTGTTCTTTTGAAAAATAGCAATTTTGACAAGGGTTGTTTTTGTAATAATGTCTTCATATGCATTGTATATTTTTGTTTAGCATAACTGATGAATTGTATGTGCTGTAAATTGAATACTATACTGTATGATGAATTGTATATAGGCCTACTGTAAATTGAATGGTAGTCTGTATAGCTCAACTGATGAATTGTTATGATTATAAATTGAATTAATCTTCTTGATATTAATTGCACAAATTTGTATAGCTTAATGAAAGTATGCTTGTAAATTAAATTTTTCTGCTTACTTTGTATTGTATATATTTGTATAGTTTTGCCGATGAATTGTATATGCTTTAAATTTAATAGTAATCTGTATAGCTCTGTTGATAAATTGTTTGTGTTTGTAATTTGAAGTAGTTTGCATGATATGTATTATTAATTTCTGTATATCACAACTGGTTGAATTGTTTATGCCTTAAGTTTAATTAACTTACTTGTTTTGTATTATACATATAGCTCAACTTATGAATGATCGTTTGCGTTTGTAAATTTAATAATCTGATTGGCTATGTATTGTATACTTTTAGTAGAGCCATCGATGTAGCTCAGTCGGCAGACTCGCTGGGCTGCTGATCCGGAGCTGCGTTCGGGGTTGAGTTGGATCCCCCTTTGGTCTTTAGTTTCTTCCGAGGTTTTCCACAGCCGTGGGACTGAAGCCGGATGGCCTATGGCGAGTCCTCGGCATCAAGCCATTTGTTTTGATTACCTCCCCCCCTTTGATTTGATTACCTGGTTGGGTTTTTCCGAGGTTTCCCCAACCAAAAGGCAAATGCCGGGTAACATTTGGCGAATCCTCGGACCTCACCTCATCTCACTACATCTCGCCAAAATATTGTAAAAAAAATTGCACAAAATTGTAAAAATTGTAGAAAATTACTAAATTGTAAAACTGTAAAAATTTGTAAAAATTGTAATCGTAATATTGTAAAATTTTACTTGTTCCACATCTTAAAGCTTCATTGCTCATGTAAGATCTATGGAATAAAATAAATGAATGAATGAATGAATGAATGAATGAATAAATAGAGCGATGAAACCATCCTTGGTTCAGAAACACACCCGCATACGTCTCTACAATACATTGGCACGACCGATGCTCAGCTATGGCAGCGAAGCATGGACTGAGGAAAGCAGATAAAAGCAGAATAACGGCTGTGAAATGCGATTCATGCGAAGAGCAGCGGGCTATACTAAATGGGATCTGAAAAGAAATTGTTAAATTTTAAAGGCACTAAAAACTCAACCAGTTTTAGATTACATTGTTCACTATCAGTCTAATTGGAAACATCATTTGAAAGAATGAGTAATAGTAGACTCCCAAAGGCAATTTATGATTATGTACCACATGGCCAAAGATCTGTGGGTCGTCCTGCTAAGAGATGGCCTGAAAATTTTATGTGAGACCGTAACAGGCTTGTGGCCTAACACTTGTCAGGCAGAAGAAGAAGAAGAAGAAGAAGAAGAAGAAGAAGAAATTACACTGACGTTGCCATGAAATCCGTACGTCATATCCGATAAAGCCAATATTGGGAAGAAAGTATTATGATCTTCAATGAAGTGACTATCTTAAAGATTTTCAATAGCAAAGAGAAAAGTTTCAGAACAGAATTAACAAATTTTCTTCATTGATTGGTTTGGGATAATCTATATATATATATATTATATATATATATATATATATATATATATATATATATATATATATATACACAATTTGAAATGGTAATGGAAATTACGGGAAAACGGCTGAACGAATTTTAATAAATGACCCTCATTTTGAAGCTTGGAACCCAAAGTTTTTCAGAAAAATAGTAGTTTTCAGTGAAATGTCAATTTTCCTACATCATTTTCGTATTTTCCAAATTCCATCTGTGGTCAGTTTTGAGAAATAATAGCTTTTCAAAATAAAACAAAACACAAACACACTACAATAAACAATATCACACGAAGGCCATGACCTGTAGGATTGCTGACATATTTAGAGTTCAGATGGCTCAGATTCCCTGACATCGTAATGCCAATATGTCGGTCAGAACGTTTCTGTAATATTGGTTATTAAAAACTTCAAGACTTACTAAAAATAATTTGCAGGTCAGATTCTCTGGTGTGTAATTTTCTGAATACAACTATCTGTGTATTGGATATTGAAAGCTACAAAACTTAAGAATGTTTGATGATATTATCACCATTAAAAATGAAATATTATTATACTGGATGCCATGATGTGAGTATTGTCACTAATTATACAGATTAATGCTAATATGAAAGTGAAATCTTTTGGGGTTATATAAGTAGGCGTAGAGAATATCTGAAGTTAGATCTTCATTTCTATAATACTTACTGAGTGACGGCAATAGTAGTCGATACAAAACTTACGTAAGATAACGATATTGTTATTAAAAATTAAATATTTTTATAGTTATTAATCAAGTGCTATGGGTCTTTTCCATATATTTAATGGTGGTGTGGTGTAGTTATTTAAAGCTGAAAATTAGAATTTATAAAACAGTTATGCTACCGGTTGTTCTTTAAGGTTGTGAAACTTGGACTCTCACTTTGAGAGAGAAAGAGATTAAGGTGTTCGAAAATAAGGTGCTTAGGAAAATATTTGGGGCTAAGAGAGATGAAGTTATAGGAAAATGGAGAAAGTTACACAACGCAGAACTACACGCATTGTATTCTTCACCTAACATAATTAGGAACATTAAATCCAGACGTTTGAGATGGCAGCGCATGTAGCACGTATGGGTTAATCTAGAAATGGTATAGAGTGTTAGTTGGAAGACCTGAAGGGAAAAGACCTTGAGGGGGGGGGCAGACGTAGATGGGAGGATAATAATAAAATGGATTTCAGAGAGGTGGGATATGATGGTAGAGACTGGATTAATCTTGCTCAGGATAAGGACCGATAGTAGGCTTATGTGAGGGCGGAAATGAACCTCCGGGTTCCTTAAAAGCCATTTGTAAGTAAGTGATGTAGATATTTATATGTGTGATTCTCTTCAGTATTGTCTGGAAGATGCGCAAATATTATGCCTAAGGAAAGATTAAAAAGTATTACTTACTGATAAAATAAGAGGCCTACAAAATGTTGTAGTGTGCCGATCACTTCAGCAAGATCTCTTAGCAGGATAAAATGATTCTACCCTTTACATTCCAAAGTAGTTCACGAAACATGCAGCAGCTATACCAAGACGCTATGTCTATTGTTAGGAAGCATGGCAAACCTGATATTTTCTTAACTCTTACCTACAATCCACAATGACCTGAAATAGCTACTGCTTCACGCCCACATGAAAAACCTACTGATCGTCCTCGTATTGTTACTTGCGTTTTCTCATTGAAACTTAGAAACTGAAGATATATAGGTTCAATAAAAAGTATTTAGCATAAAGAAAACCATTCAGAAGGGTGTGTTTCATTATTATGGAATCAAATAACGTCCAAAATGTCTGGTATTTCTTCATTGGAAATAAATTTGAAAAATTTTAATTTGAACTTTTAATGAACTTAGTTTGCAGCATTCGCTGCACAAGCCACTAGTAATTCTTTATGCATCCGTTGATTGAGGAATGCACACTGTTCAAGATTGTTTAAAATCATTGTATATACTGGGTGTTCAGTTCAAAATGTGTCTTGGCTCGCTGCATGCCGTCATGTGGCTAGCTGATGAGCCTAGAGAATTCAATCTTCCTACACTTCCGCAGCTCAGGTGTATAATCTAAGAGGCAGAGAAGTTGGCTAGCAAGTACGGCGTTCATTCTGAAGAGTACGTGCCGATACGTACGGCAACGCCGGTAGTGGCAGGAATGCGAACTGTTTGGAAATACGTACTGTCGAGATATGGGGAGAGGGTTAAGACGATTACTTACGTATTTGTTGACATTAACTTCGACGGTCAACATGGACACGGAGCATTTGATTTGTGTTGTGGAATGTTACCATATGCAACCGATGATAACAAATACCCTGCGTACGACTTGCCGGCGCAAAACACAGTTCGAAAGAGGTTATGGTAGCACACAGACCGTACAGACCGCCATCTGTTGCTACGACGTTCAAGTTATACCGTACACGTTCTCAAGTTCAGATTGAAGAACGCCTTAAATAATAGGCAACTTCTCTAACATATAAACTGAAACTCGCTTCAAATCGGTGACCCAACAACAGTGACGTCATGACACACTTTGAAATGAACACCCAGTAGTGTTTCCTTGACAGTCCGGACAAGTACTTAAATACCTGATAATGATAATGAACGGCCGGTACCAACTCCTCGAGGATCTATCTTAGGTTAGATACTCGAGGAGCTGGTACCGGCGGCCGTTCATTATACATGACGCGTCGTTTCAGTGTTGCCACTAACTACCGCACCAGCGTGCTCCCAACTGTAAGGAAGCATACCGAGATATAGGGCCTACTCTGCTATTTTGCGAAGGGTAGAACCGCCGGGCTGCTGTAGGTTTTTTATTGCAGCTATCACGATTTGGGCTAACTTCCTTGCCTTCATCTCCGTTGATTGTTGAGTTTTCTTTCTTTTTAGCAACAACAAATTCCACAATTTTGGACATCTGGCCGAAATCTACGGCTGACCACTAGGATCCAGAATACAAAGCAGAGGTTAAATGAAAAATACAATATGATTGCGGAGAGAATACGGAACAATGATAAATTTAAAAATAAAGTACAATTTGATTTCGGAGAAACATGAGATGAAAGAGTAATGAAATGAAGTAAAAAAAAAATACATAGTATTATACAAGTGATTGTGTAAAATGGATAATGAATCTCTCAATACCATTAGACAAATTTTGTTTATGTCCTCATTAGAAAATTCAAGAGAAAGGAGAATGGTTTCGGTTAACTTAAATGAAGTTCTCCTAGCGCCAAAAAGAAGTCCTTTCACTTCCCATGTATTAATATTCATTTTGTACCGTATCTCTCACTGAAGTAAGGAATACATGGGTTGTAAATAGACTTCTTTTCATCGTTAACGTTATTGGCTTGTTGATCATCCTTCTCAAAACGGACAGTAGGGTCAAGAATGAGGCTTCTTTGATTCCGGCGATCGATGGCTATAATGTCTGCTCTTCTCGTTGACCCATTCTCAGCCAAGCAGTGCACTTCTTCGTAAACCTCCCACTTTGCCTTCCGAAGAGTGGTTGCGATGGAGCTTCTCACTTTATGGTGGCGATTGTTCCTCAGTAGTTCTCCTTTAGGGCAATAACCCAAAACATGCCCAAGGGTTTCTACTTCGCTGCATCCTGGATGACGACACTTTTGATCTTGAAAGGAACGACCTGGCACCGATCGTACTGCTGCGATGTTTGTGGACATCTCTATGGCATTGGTCCACTCTGAGGATGATATCCCTCTTGTGTTACTAATCCAAGAGTTGTTTTTTGGATCTTCACTGTAAGTTACCACTCCTTTGCCTTTTTGTGGAAGAATACACCAATTATTAAACGACCTCCGCCGTAACTCAGATCTTAAACTTCGGCCTGTCTGGACCGAAGCTAGATAGGACCTTAAATATGCATAGTTAACTGACGAAAAAAGAATTAATCTAATAGGGTTCCAAAGTATGAAGAAAATGTATCAGATATTAAGTACTTGTCCCGGCTGTGAAGGAAACACTACATACAATGATTTTACATACGTATTTCGTACCGAGGAAGATGGAGAGGTCGACCTGATTGGCAAGTTGGTATAGTGCTGGCCTTCTATGAACAAGGTTGCAGGTTCGATCCCGGGCCAGGTCGATGGCATTTAAGTGTGCTTAAATGCGACAGGCTCATGTCAGTAGATTTACTGGCATGTAAAAGAACTTCTGCGGGACAAAATTCCGGCACATCCGCCGACGCTGATATAACCTCTGCAGTTGCAGCGTCGTTAAATAAAACATAACATTAACGATGGAGGGATGAGTGTGCTGAGCAAGGATTGAACAATTGTGGCGGTGACAGGGCTCAGGAATAACTTCATTATTTAAAGAATCTCAATAAATAAACAAATTGTGTCCCATCTGATTTATTTACAGCATCGTAGTAGTAGAGATAAACCTGTCTGTACGTGTACAAGGCATTTATTCATAGGAATTTATATTTTATTTCGAAAAATATAGAGTACCTATTACTTAAGGAAAATTAATTTAATCTTTCTGGCGAACAAAATTAAGAAAGTACAAGAAATTACAGTTTTCTACCAATAGAATATAACAAGACCAATAATTCCTATTCGATCACAGTAAATAGATATTTAATAAGGTTTGCACCTTGCTTAAGTCGAAATGAACTAAAACAATAGGATTAAAAATAACACATTTGTTTAATTACAACAATTCGTGAAAATTTTTTCTATTCGTTTGATTTTGGCGGGTGTCATACTGACTTCTAATTTCGTGAACACTTCAAACTTAAGTACTCTATTACGAAACTTTTTTTGTCTCTTCGAACAGTATAACAAAAAATGTACACATTAAAACAATATATATATATATAAAATTTGAACTGGTAATGGAAATTACGGGAAAACGGCTGAACGGATTTTAATGAATGACCCGTCATTTTGAAGCCTGGCATCCAAGGATTTTCAGAAAAATAGTAACTTTCAGTAAAGCGTTAGTTTTCCTATATAATTTTCCTATTTTCCAAAATCAATTTTTCGTCAGTTTTGAGAACTAATTGCATTTCAGAATAAAACAAAACATACACTACAATAACAATAGACTATTACACGAAGGTCATGACCTGCAGAATTGCTGATATATTTAGAGCTCAAATTCAATTGGTTATTAAAAACTTCAAGCCTTTCTAAAAATAATAAAATTTACAGGTCTGCTTCTGCGGTGTGTAATTTTCTGAGGAGGCCTACAGCTGTGTATTGGATATTAAAATATACGAAACTTGGGGTGATTTGATGACATTATTACCATTAGAAATTAAATATTATAATATTTAATGTCATGATATGACTATTTTTCATTAATTATACATATTAATGCTATATAGATGATATGAAAGGGAAACGTTTTGGGGTTATTTAAGTAGATGTAGAGAATATCTGAAATTAGATCTTCATTTCTATAATTTACTGACTGGCGGCTACATATATAAAAGCTTACGTAAGATAATAATATTGTTATTAAAAATGAAATACTTTTATAGTTATTAATCAAGTGGGGTTGGGTCTTTTTCATATATTTAATGGCGGTGTGGTGTAGAAATTTATATGCGTCATTCTCTTTTAATGGACTTAGTTTGCAGCATTTGCTGCACAAGCCACTACTTTAGATTTAAAAAAGAGCCTTTTTTAAGTTTAGAGATCCATAACAAAATAGGTGTGGATTGGAAAGAGAAAATACTATTCAGTAATCTTTATATGAAACAACGAGTCAAAATCAGGATACCAGAAGAAATGTCAGAAGGAAGTGAAATAGGGAGAGGAGTACGACAAGGATGCCCTTTATCACTTAGCCTGTTCAACATGAGAATAAAATGCAGGCACAAGAATCAAATGCATAAGATTTGCTGATGATATGGCTTTGTTAGCAGAAGGGGAGATGATACTAAGGGATATGATACAGGACCTAAATGACAGCTGTGAAGAGTGTGGGATGAAGATAAATGCAAATAAGACGAAGAGCATGGTCATAGGAAGAAAAGTAAAGAAGGTAAAGTTGCGAATTCTAAATGAAGCAGTAGAGCAAGTGGACAGCTTCAAATACTTGGGGTGTGCTATAAGCAGTAACAAGAATTGCTGCCAGGAAGTCAAAAGTAGGTTAGCAATGGCCAAGGAAGCTTTTAATAGAAAAAGGAACATCTTCTGTGGGCCTCTGGAAAGTACTTTGTATGGAGCAGAAACATGGACATTACGACGAAATGTAGAGAAGGAAATAGAAGCATTTGAAATGTGGATATGGAGAAGAATGGAGCGTGTGAAGTGGACAGACAGAATAAGAAATGAAGCTGTGTTGGAAAGAGTGGGTGAAGAAAGAATGATGCTGAAACTGATGAGAAAGAGGAAAAGGAATTTCTTTGGGTCACTGGTTGAGAAGGTACAGCCTACTGAAGGATGCACTGGAAGGAATGGTGAAAGGGAGAAGAGTTCGGGGCAAAAGAAATATCAGATGATAGACGACATTAAGATATATGGATCATATGAGGAGACAAAGAGGAAGGCAGAAAATAGGAAGGATTGGAGAATGCTGGGTTTGCAGTGAAAGACCTGCCCTTTCGGCAGAACACTATGAATTAATTAATTAATACAATAAAATATTAATTAACTTCCGAAAATACTAAACTGTCCTCAAATATTTTATTGTACCATCTCATCATAACAATTATTCCGCTAGATGGCAGTAGTGTGTGATTATGAGCTGTTACAACTCATCCAGCCAAAAGGAAACAGAAACTTGACATTCTAGAACAATATTAAATTTACAAACATACAAAAACACACCCCAACACATCCTAAACACTCAACTCAATTTCAAAACACACACCATTCTCGACACAATCATGAACACACCCAATCAGAACAGCAAACCAGAAGATAGCGCAGGACCTTCACTAGGCTTCGGACAATGAAGGACAACACTTCGAAACCAGTCAGCGAAGTAATTTCCTAAAAAGTTAACACAGTAAATAAGTTGCAAGTTAATCAGTGAAAAATAAAATATTCAAACCGACACATCTGTAGTTTCATCCGCATTCCTGATAGAGCTCAGAATGTTTATGCCTTGATGGTTTAAATATTATGTCTTTCGCTATTCCTGAAATGTTGATATATGTGGAAAAGTGATTTTAAGCTATGTTGCTCTAAGCATATGTAAACAGAATTATAATGAGAAACCACAGAACTGACAATATCATTAAAACAAGTGGCTTGCCGAGCCACATATGGCCATATGTACAGCTTCCCGTTCACTCCGTTTTAGGCTTACACTCCATCTTATTGTACACAATCTTGGGAGGCATCACACTTCAGGAAGGTCAAATCAAGGACGCCCACTTAAGAGACATCTGGAATAACGTTTGGCATTGGGACAGGTCATGGAGTCTAAATACTTGTCAGTATTATGGTGTTGTGATGGCAATAATGATTTTCCAGCAGCATCGTATATAAATTCATGTATAAAATTTGTTCTGTAACTCGAAGTTTTATTGCTGGAATTTATAGATATCTCGAAGTAATTTTAATTTTCCATCAGCATCGTATATAAATTCATGTATAATAAATATTTGTTCTGTAACTCGAAGTTTTATTGCTCGAACTTATCGATATCTCGAAGTAATTTTAATTTTACAGCAGTATCGCATATAAATTCATACATAAAATTTGTTCTGTAACTCGAAGTTTTATCGCTCGAATTTATCGATATATGGAAGTAATTTTAATTTACCAGCAGTATCGCATATAAATTCATACATAAAATTTGTTCTGTAACTCGAAGTTTTATCGCTCGAACTTATCGATATCTCGAAGTAATTTTAATTTTCCAGCATCATCGTATATAAATTCATGTATAAAATTTGTTCTATAACTCGAAGTTTTATTGCTCGAATTTATCGATATCTCGAAGTAATTTTAATTTACCAGCAGTAGCTATCGCATATAAATTCATACATAAAATTTGTTCTGTAACTCGAAGTTTTATCGCTCGAACTTATCGATATCTCGAAGTAATTTTAATTTTCCAGCATCATCGTGTATAAATTCATGTATAAAATTTGTTCTATAACTCGATAGTTTTATTGCTCGTATAATAAAATTTATCGATATGTCGAATTTAAGTAATTTTAATTTTCCAGCAGCATCGTATATAATTCACGTATAATAAATATTTGTTCTGTAACTCGAAGTTTTATTGCTCGAATTTATCGATATCTCGAAGTAATTTTAATTTACCAGCAGCATCGCATATAAATTCATGTATAAAATTTGTTCTGTAACTCGAAGTATTATTGCACGAATTTATCGATATCTCTAAGTAATTTTAATTTACCAGCAGCATCGTATATAAATTCATGTATAAAATTTGTTCTATAACTCGAAGTTTTATTGCTCGAATTCATCGATATCTCTAAGTAATTTTAATTTTTCAGCAGCATCGTATAATAAATTCATGTATAAAATTTGTTGTGTAACTCGAAGTTTTATCGCTCGAACTTATCGATATCTCGAAGTAATTTTAATTTTTCAGCAGCATCGTATAATAAATTCATGTATAAAATGTGTTCTACAACTCGAAGTTTTATTGCTCGAATTTATCGATATGTGGAAGTAATTTTAATTTACCAGCAGCATTGTACTGTCCCACCGAGTAGGTTATGTCGCAGGGTCGGCGAAATGGGGGAAGTCACATCACATTTACCTTATGATGCCCTTTTCTTTAAATTGTTTTAAACAGATGTATAAAATAATATAGGCTACTGTCCGGTTATGTAACATCTCGTTTTTCCCCCATTCGTTTCTGCTGCCCTCTGTGTAAAGGCTAGTGACTGGGCTGTTAGACTCTTTCCTAAAAATATTTGCTGTTCTACGTAATATTATACATCTGTTTAAAATAATTCAAAGAAAAGGGCATCGTAAGGTAAATGTGACGTGTATTATATACTGTATTCACGGTTCATTTACATTGAAAGTTTATCACATTTTTAGAAGTCGAGTATCAAAATGCAATAAATATGACAGCAGTTCAAACGCTGCTTGTGAAGATTGTTATGCGTAACATTCAAACAGCTGTACCTCCACATCCATTGAAAACTGGACATATGTTGATAGGAACTTTTTTACTCAGAATATTAATACTACCACCCTCTAAAATTAGTCTATTACTTCTAGATCACCCTGTATGTAAGTTCGACTGCATTTCTAAGTTAGGCAACTTTAGAGAACGGGAATTCAGTATACATTAAATAAATAAAAATGCACATAAACTTACAATGAATTTCAATGTAAATACACTTGTATTTTGACGCTCAATTAATCAATTAGGATTGCCTTCATGTTATTATTTGGTTGCATAGCGGTGTAGCCCTATATTAAAGAACATGCCATAAGTCTGTACACATTGAAAAGCACCAGGGTTGATAAGTAAACATGTCTCTACACTTACTGTACTACATTAACATTGTTTAAAAGAATACTTGTTGCTTCCTTTGCTTTTGTTTAATAGTTCTTTGTTTGTTGAAATATAATAAAAAAATTCTCTACATGACATATTAAAGTTCATCTTTACCGAGTTCAGGCCTCATCCGGTTCCTCTCGTCAGTTCAGAGATTCTTCACTTTAAAAAAAAAACTCGCTCCACATAAGCATTGCTAATTGGAGGAGCATGTATATGTTCAGTAATTTTCTTTAAGTTTGGCATACTGCGTGTCTTCAAATCAGTGTCCCAGCGTTCTTGAGGAGTTGGTATATCTTTCAATATCGACACCATCTCTTTCAATAGGCAATACTCTTGGTACAATGCATCACCATTTTCAAAGTACAGTTCTATATTAACATGCAATATAGTCACAATTTCAGTAAGGACACTGAATGTGAAAGTATCAGTAAGGCTTAGAAAAGTGATTTTCTTAAGAAGTGAAGAATAGTAATCAAACCATTTTTGCAAACAGTCAATGGCCCTCTGATACACATTCAGTGCTTCCTTCTTAAAGAGATGCACATCAGAATCGCTCAAGTTATTCAAATGCTGATTTACTACCAAGCCATGTCAACAATGAGCGTCTGTGTTCTATCTGTGTTCTATTCATCAAAAAGTATCGTATACAGTGAAACCTCTCCTTACGGACACCTCCAAGATACGGACACTCCTCATATACGGACAGACTTTTATGTCCCAACTGAAATAATATAGAAATAATGATAAATTTAACTCTGGACGTTTACGGACACTCTCAGACACGGACAACGGACAGCTGTTTCACAGTCCTAAAGCTTGCTTTACCTCCTGATTAAAAACGGACAGAACTTAGATTTCGAAAAGTCCTACTGTGTTAAAAAATGGAAAATTTAGTTTTGAGAACTGTACAGAAATTCTTTAACAAGAAAAGAAGACAATAAGTTTCTACAAAATCTAAAGGAAAGCATCCACTAGCCCAGCAAAGATACCCCTCGTTAGCTGGAAGCGGGTGGGTAAACAAAATCATAAAATTTAACCTGTCTGATGGGTCCAAGGTTTCCGCGATCGTGAAATTGTATTCACACATGATAGGTATTAGTAGGATTATTCTCTTCACTTCAATCAGTTGTTCTGTTTTGAGAGACATGGCACCTGAACGTAAAGGTTAAATTGAAAACTATAAAAATTACAGAATATCCATAACTGAAAAGACCTAGAAAATAAAACTGCATGGCACAGTACTGTATTTTCCTTTTCCATCTTACCTACTCTTAGTTCAAAGTTGACAAAGAATTTACTGTAGTACAGTATATTGTATTTAAAATTAAACTATAGTTAATACATTTAATTTAAAGCCGATGAAGGGATACTGTTAGTTCTTGTGTTATTCCCTCCCAATTGATACCTTCCAGATGATAAACAGATTGAAATTTACGTCCCTTCGATATCCGTAAATGAGAGGTTTCACTGTAATTATAAAATGTCTTTGGTAGCCATTGCAAGCTAAGTCGAATGTCTAATAATGAAATATCAATATGACATTTCAGAACATAACATTGCAATGAACAAAATTCCGGACATTAAGCGTCCTGAAAACAATTTAATTTTTTTACCTGCATAGAGGACTGATTTCCTGACAATCCGGAAAAATTCCGTACGGTCGGCAACCCTATTCTAAGTAGACGTGGCAGTATTGGTAGACATAACATGACTCCTTGTTCAAAACATAGCAATACAGTCGTCATTCTCTTATCGATAGTCTCGAAATCGATCATCCGCCATGTTGTTGTCGTCACGAGATGGCGTCCCTCACAGAGATATAAATGAAATGAGACCGGATTGTTGCGGTTCGGATGTTGTCTTCCAAACGCGGAAACGGAGCGATAGTCTGACATAATAAGAGTCTTGAGTCACGCAGGGTTAATTTTAAAGGAATGGAGTAAGTTATCTGCGCACCACATGATTCACTCGGGGTAAGTTAATTTGCGGATGTGGCACAGATATGCACTTCCTGCGAGCGTCGCGTGTGGGAAAGCATGCCTTGGTCTAGAGTGCATCTCTCCTCACACAATGACGCATTTATCACCAACTAGGAAATACGTCAAGTACGAACGCAGCTACCGGAAAACGTATCGCCCGAGTCATGAGTTCATATGCCAGCTCGGGCATGGAGGCAGTGACGATGGGAAGTGAAGAACATTACCCGGGGAAAAAAGCTTCGTTTAATTGAAGAGCTCCATTCCAAAGACCACTAAAGTTAATTTAATGTTTTTCCCCTTTTTGTGACTTTACCTCAGTCTAATACATACAGTCACGAAGCTCAATATGTATATATTCAATTCAATTCAATTCATTTGGCCATTAGACATACAGTTTTAGGCTTCGTCAGAATACATTGAAAAACATATAAATACATTTAAAAAACACTAGACAGTAAAATTTAAAGAATACAATGAAAACATTAATTTTTTTTTCAAATTTATTTACAATTTACATTTGAAATTAATACATTATGTATGAATACCCGAAATGAGCATATGCTCGTGCTCGGGTACAGTCCAGTAGTCTACATAAATTTTACAGGGATCAAATAATAATACTGATGATAGAAATAATAGTAACAGTAATAATAATAACAATAATAATAGTAACAGTAATAATAATAATAATAATAATAATAATAGCATAATCGTGACAGAAATAATACAAAGATTGTAATACAAAATAATTCATTAATAATAATAATAATAAAATAATTAATAATAATAATAATAATAATAATAGTGATAAAACAAAAATATTTACAATAATAAAACAAATATTAAGACGGATAAAATAAAATATAAAACCACTAACGAGAGTTAACACAACTTAAATAAGCATATAACCGGAAAAAAATAACCGAAAATTTAAACTTTTAAAAGAAAACTAACTAAATTACAATTAAACTTATTTATTAAAAACAATTTTATACAAATTTGTGTTGAAAAACTCAGCAACAGAATAAAAAGGATTATTTAATAACCAATTGTAAAATCTAGTTTTGAAGCTATTGATTAGTAATTTATAATATTGACTGGGGAGCTTATTGTATAATTTCATCCCCATAATTAAAAAGTTTGTGTTGCTCTTGTGTAATCTACAATATGGAATATTAATTTGTTCACTATTTCTAATTTCATGATCATGTATATTGGCCACTAACGAGTAATTGTCGATATTTTGTCGAGTGTAAAGTACTAGTCATATATAATTTGAACTGGTAATGGAAATTACGGGAAAACGACTGAACGGATTTTAATGAGTGACCCTCATTTTCATGCCTGGCATCCAAAGTTTTTCGGAAAAATAGTAGTTTTCAGTGAAATGTCAATTTTCCTACATAATTTTCCTATTTTCCAAAATCCATCTGTTGTCAGTTTTGAGAACTAATTTTATTCAATCACGGCCAACTTGATTAAAACATAAAACAAAATACACACTACATTAAACAATAGGCTATTACACGAAGGCCATGACCTGCAGGATTGCCGACATATTTAGAGCTCAATTCAATTTGTTATTAAAAACTGATTCTGTAGTGTATAATTTTCTGAGTACAGCTGTGTATTGATATTCAAATTCTCGAAACCTGGGGTGGTTTGATGACATTATTACCATTAGAAATTAAATATTATTATAGTTAATATCATGATGCGTCTATTTTTCATTAATTGTACATAATATTGATGCTATATCGATGACATGAAAGTGAAACGTTTTGAGGTTATGTAAGTAAATGTAGAGAATATCTTAATTTAGATCTTCATTTCCATAATTTACTGAGTGAACTATATATAAAACTATAAAACTTAAGTAAGATAATGATATTGTTATTAAAAATCAAATATTTTTATACTTATTAAACCAGTGGGGTTGGATCTTTTCATATACTTAATGGCGGTGTAGTGTAGATATTGATATGTGTCATTGTCTTCAGTATTGGCTCAAGAGAGCGCAAAATTACAGTTCCTGAGGAAGGATAAAAGGAATTACTTACTGATAAAATAAGAGGCCTAGAAAATTTTGTAGTCTCCAGATCATTTCAGCAAGATCTCTTAGTAGGATAAAATGATTTTACGCTCTACATTTCAAGTTCTACATGCAGCAGCTATACGAAATGCTATTGTTCGTTCCTAGCAAACCTGACATTTTTTAACTTTTGCCTACAATCCACAATGACCTGAAATAGCTACTGCTATCATCCTGACATTGATACTTGCGTTTTCTCGTTGAAACTCAAAAACTGAAGTTGGATAGGTTCAAGAAAAAGTTTTGGCCTAAAAGAATCCATTCAGAGGAAGTATGTTTCATTATTATGGATGCAAATAACTATCAAAAAGACAATATTCTTCATTGAAAATAAATTGAAAAATTTTTATTTGAACGTCTAACGAACTTAGTTTGCAGCAGCATTTGCTGCACAAGCCACTAGTGTACCTTACACACACACATACACACATACATACATACATACATACATACATACATACATACATACATACATACATACATACATACATACATACATACATACATACATACAAATGCATGATTGTTAAAATCCGCGATTGTCTGAAAAGTGGCCGACAATGTTCCAGATAGTTTGATTTACATAAAATTCTAATGGCTTTCTTTTGTAAAATCAAGACACTTCCAATTTTGGTTCCATTTCCCCAGAAAATTAGGGCATACCGAATTATCGACTGAAAGGAAGAAAAGTAGGCACAGTCACGAAGCTCAATATGTAATAAATATGCATCCATAGATAGTTGCTAACCACTAGGATCGCTACTATCTGCTCATTACAGATAATGCGAAATAATCTATTGTTCCTAGCAACCTCATCAACTCAAGTTTCGTGACTGTATATACTAGCCTGTGATATTACTTTCTCTCGGGTTGAGAAACACTTAGGGACTACTTGACTTTGTAAACCTGTGAAACTCATCTTACTCGTATTGAAGCAAGGTCTTAAAAACTATATTTTTCTGCCAAGTTCACTTAAATCATTGACCACAAGTTACTGTATTTCAAAATCCCACTCCGGGGACACTAGGATTGAGTTTTGACATTTTTACAATTTTTATCCTATTTGTTTCATTTTTTAAATTTTTGTTACATGCATTAAGAACAAGATGTGTGCAAATTTTGAACTAGTTCCGAAGTCAATTTTATTTTTTTAGATAGATGGATTTATTTAGTAATATTATAAGTACATAGAGATGCACGAGGGTAATTCCATGCAAAACAGTATGACGAAAAACATTCATATTTCCAAATTTGTTAAAAATTTTACATTCAACTCTTTATGTCGTATATATTAATCATGTACAATATTATGTTTGCGACGGCTACCGTTTAAATGTAATGGGCAGTTAAAATATTTTATGCTCGACCATGCCGAAATGTTGTAATTATACACCTGGTAGCAGTCCTTTAATGCATGTAATTAAAGTACACCTACTCATTAAAGTACAGGTGTTCAGCCAATGACAACTCAGCTTGCAGGTGTTCAGCCAATGACAAGTCAGCTTTGTACCGTTATAAAACCGCAAGTATCGATTATTCTCGGATATGCAATCGAAAGAGAATTAGCGAAAAGCCACGGAAGCTGGAAATCCAATAATGTCGCAGAAGGTTATGTTCTGTTACTATAATACTTAGCGTTAATTGTAAATAATATTCAAATAAATTCAATTTGTCATCTCGTTTTTCAATGTCGAATTCAATAATCAAGGTTATATCAAGTTTAACGGGATTACATCAAGGTCAACGACATTATTGTTCCTCGGAAAAAATCAATACTTTCGCGTCTGCGCACATCTCACAATTCACGACCTAGAACAAGGTCACTTCCGATCTTGTCAGATATAAATAAAATGTATACATCTGAATAATTTCAAGTTAGAAATATGGTCGAGCATATAAAGTCGTATGAAACTCGCCTATATGGTAATTAAGAAAGCTCGTATGAAAATTATGAAACTCGCTTGCACTCGTTTCATAAACATCCATACTCGCTTCTTAATTACTATCATTATAGGCTCGTTGCATAATGTACTATTTATTTGAGGACATAACTCTATTTTAAATTTGTTTTCTAACCATAAGAATAATTACAATTTTTTTAAAAGATATCGTTAGATAGCTTACAAAATAGGTTATTAAGATACTGTCATTCAGTGCAGCTCTGAAAATTGTGTTTAAAGAAATTCAAAAATATATTTAAAAAAACGCCATTACATAAAATCGAATACTTCAATTCACATAAAAAAAATAAATGACAATTTACTAAACAAAGTTTCTGCAGGGAAATTTGCATCATGCAATAATAAAGGTGTGTGTGTAAAATTTCATTACTTTATCTCAAATAGTTTATTAAAAATTGGGTACTGCGGATAAAAAACCGTGTTTGCATATGCATGCCACATGATTAATTTTTTTTTTTACTTCTTATGGCCCACAAGAACAACAACAACAACAACAACAACAACAACGACAACAACAACAACAACAACAACAGGCACTGGTTATAGCACACGAAAGATAAATCAATTATTCTAAATCCTGAAGAAAAATCATTAAAACATCAAAGAATCTGAATAGGCCTAAGTAGTACACAGAGAAGGGGCGTGGCATTTTAACAAGCCATGGCTATTTAAATTTTAAAATCCATTTAGACTAACATTTGAACAGTAAAATTTTGTCGAGAGATTCCCAACACTATAGCGAGGATCAGGTAAGAACAGTTCCTAAACAGCAAATATTGCCGTCTTGTCAGTGTTGCCAACTGTTACGAGATATCACACGATCCTACATACTGAATGACTTATTTACTTACCGTACTTTAACTTAATGTTGAAAGGTTATTCTAAATAATTCAATAATTTGTAACATATTTTCGTAGGCAAACTATACGAGAAAGGGATCAACGTGTTAGGTATTTTGTCTGGCAATACGAAATTCATTGGTTTGACTAAACAACTGACTCACGAGATCTAACCTAAAAATGTATTTTGTTTGACCTCATGAAATTTTCAGTACTAACTCTGAAAACTTACCTGACTATAGTCTTGAATTATAACCACAACGCAACACATAAAATAACTATTATGTACTTACTTACTTACTTACTTACTTACTTACTTACTTACAAATGGCTTTTAAGGAACCCGAAGGTTCATTGCCGCCCTCACATAAGCCCGCCATCGGTCCCTATCCTGTGCAAGATTAATCCAGTCTCTATCATCATATCCAACCTCCCTCAAATCCATTTTAATATTATCCTCCCAACTACGTCTCGGCCTCCCTAAAGGTCTTTTTCCCTCCGGTCTCCCAACTAACACTCTATATGCATTTCTGGATTCGCCCATACGTGCTATATGCCCTGCCCATCTCAAACGTCTGGATTTAATGTTCCTAATTATGTCAGGTGAAGAATACAATGCGTGCAGTTCTGCGTTGTGTAACTTTCTCCATTCTCCTGTAACTTCATTCCGCTTAGCCCCAAATATTTTCCTAAGCACCTTATTCTCAAACACCCTTAACCTATGTTCCTCTCTCAGAGTGAGAGTCCAAGTTTCACAACCATACAGAACAACCGGTAATATAACTGTTTTATAAGTTATAACTTTCAGATTTTTTGACAGCAGACTAGATGATAAAAACTTCTCAACCGAATAATAACACGCATTTCTCATATTTATTCTGCGTTTAATTTCCTCCCGAGTGTCATTTATATTTGTTACTGTTGCTCCAAGATATTTGAATTTTTCACCCCTTGGAAGGATAAATCTCCAATTTTTATATTTCCATTTCGTACAATATTCTGGTCACGAGACATAATCATATACTTTGTCTTTTCGGGATTTACTTCCAAACCGATCGCTTTACTTGCTTCCAGTAAAATTCCCGTGTTTTCCCTAATCGTTTGTGGATTTTCTCCTAACATATTCACGTCATCCGCATAGACAAGAAGCTGATGTAACCCGTTCAATTCCAAACCCTGCCTGTTATCCTGAACTTTCCTAATGGCATATTCTAAAGCGAAGTTAAAAGTAAAGGTGATAGTGCATCTCCCTGCTTTAGCCCGCAGTGAATTGGAGAAGCATCAGATAGAAACTGGCCTATACGGACTCTGCTGTATGTTTCACTGAGACACATTTTAATTGCAGGGAGTTATACCTGAAATCTTGATTTGCATAATACACGTCACTGTTCGTTAACAGAAATCCACAATTTAAGTCACACGGAGTTAGTGTGCACTCGAAGTTGGTTGCTTGACGGTTGTCAGCCCACTTTGAGGTATGTGGATATAGAGGGAAAAATTGGATCGGTGTCGGTTAGAGTTCCCGGGTAGCTCAGTGGTAGAGCGTCGGTACGTTAAACCAAAGGTCCCGGGTTCGATACCCGGCTCCGGAACAATTTTTCCCTCGAAATTATTCACATTTTAATTAATCGAACTAGTTTCTGTAACTATTATGTATTAATATTAATTAATGAGTAGGTTCAAATTTCACTAGCTTCAAATAACCGGCTCAGAAATCTAGTACAATTTTAATTTCATGGAACTCCAGTACTGACAACATTTGTCTCATCTGCCAAAATACCACTACCACTTGTAGTATTTATCAGTATGGAAATTCTAAACTAAGTTGGTAAAAGAAAATTCAACCTGCAAACAAGAAAATCACCAAAATCCAGTAGCATATGTAGTAATAGGGAAAAAATGGTTAGGTTTCACCCTTAGGGTATGAAGTAAGCTGATCCGGACTATATGTAATAATTTTTAGGTTAGTTTTTACAAAATGTGATTTTTGGTCAGTTTTTTTTTTACATCTCCCCTCAAAGCCTGTCTTTTTGACCAACACTCAAGGATCCCTGAACACCTTGAACTGAAAACAGAGTGAAACAGAATTAGGAAAGGATTTATAAATAAAGCCTGCCTCCAGGCGCAAGTCTCAGAGACCTGTCCGCATCAAACACTGGACCTCCCGATCGACCCTGATTGCACAGCTCGACCTTGCTTGTGCTGCCGATGTTGTGGAGAAAGCCTGCTCGGTATGAAAGTGGATTGGTGTCACCATGGTTACGCGTTCTCCGGGTTTTTCTAAAGCCGGTTATGGTATCTAGTGTGGAGACACCCTCTGAGGTATGCAGTCCCTCTGAGCACATTCCTTTTTTGATCTACAGCTAGCTACTTTTGGGAACTGTGACGTAATGGTATGTCGATAATACGAGATAATAATCGATATATGTTGTTAGCAGAAGAGGAGATGATACTAAGGGATATGCAACTGGAGCTAAATGACAGCTGTGAGCAGTATGGGATGGAGATAAATGCAAATAAGACGAAAACCATGGTCATAGGAAGAAAAATGAAGACGGCAAATGTGCGAATACTAAATGAGGCAGTAGAGCAAGTGGACAGCTTCAAATACTTGTAAGCAGTAACATGAGCTGCTGCTAGGAAGTCAAAAGGAGGATAGCAATGGCAAAGGAAGTTTTTAATAGAAAAAGGAGCATCTTCTGCGGACCTCTGGAAAAATAACTAGCAAGATACTAGTGAAGTGCTTTGTGTGGAGTGTGGCATTGTATGGGGCAGAAACATGGACATTACGACGAAGTGAAGAGAAGTGAATAGAGACATTTGAAATGTGGATATGGAGAAGATTGGAAAGTGTGAATTGGACAGACAGAATAAGAAATAAAGCAGTATTGGAAAGAATGGGTGAAGAAAGAATGATGCTGAAACTGATCAGGAAGAGGAAAAAAGGAAGAAGAAACTGCCTATTGAAAGATGCACTGGAAGTAATGGTGAATGGGAGAAGAGTTCGGGGCAGAAGAAATCAGATGATAGACGACATTAAGATATATGGATCATATGCAAAGAAAAGCAGAAAATAGGAAAGATTGAGAGTGCTGGGTTTGCAGTGAAAGATCTGCCCTTGGGCTGAACCTATGAATGAATCGATATATATATATATATATATATATATATACTCTTTTCGCTGTAAGAAAATCCTAATGTAAACACAAGCACGTGGCTGTCATACCCGTGATTGGCTCACAGTCGAAACACTCACATGACGCAGGAAAATATAGTCCGTATTTCGAAACCACAATCTTGTATTATTTGAAAATAAAAATTGAATTCTAGTTGTTAAATACAATGAAACATATAACTTCACTCATATGTAAAACGATATGTAAAAGAAAAGCTACTTTTATATTTTGTTATGTACTATGAACGCGGATGAATACCAACAGTAATACCGAGGTAGTCTGTTCTTGTAACAAGCTGGCGTCACTTGAGCTCGTAGTTGTTCACGTAAGCACGTGGTACTGAAGTATGGCTTCTGGTTATTAAACGTAAGAGTGGAAACCGTCTCAACAGCGGAGAAAAACAAATGGTCTTAAATGTATATAATAAGTTAAGTGAGTTTTAATTACAGTAATTATAAAGTAAAAGTAAGCAAACGAATGCATAGTAGTGAGGTTAGGCCTACTTGACGAGTAACGAAAAATGTTTAACATGAAACAGAATGTACAACAGTGGGCGGGAACATGTACTGAGAATCTATGGCGCCAAACAGCGGCCAATGAAGCCTCACTTCAGTCACGTGCTCTTGTTTATATCAGGATTTTTCTTACAGCGAAAAGATTATAAAGGGTGCGTCAGAAAGAACGGATGGATTTCAAACTATCGATACGCACCGAGGAGAGAGATATAGTGAGGGGGACCACGACTGTTGGGTCAGCCATAGAATGCAGTTTCAGTTGAGAATATGGTGTTGGTCTGGTGTACAACGTGCTTTCATCGTAGAGACATTTTTGAAAAATGAAGAGTCTGTGATCGCCACTCAGGACTCATTTCGACATCGGATGTCACGCTAGGATTCCAACTCGGAATACAATTTTGCGGTGGGAGGCTTCATTTCGTATCACAGATTCAACATTAAAGAAGAAATCACCTGGACGAAATTCTATTGCACTGAGTTTGTCCGAGGCTACGGTAAGATCTCGCGCCCTGCGACTTCTTTCTTTGGGACCATTTGAAGGCGTAAGTTTGTAAACATTGATCACATACACTGGACGAACTGAAGACAGCGATTCGCGAAGAAATCGTGGCAATTGCACCAGCTATGACTTGAAAGTGATGGCGAACATCAGAAAACGCCTCGATGCCTGTATTGAAAAGCCAAGGACATCATATGGATGATGTTGTTTTCCATAAATAAACTGCATGTATTGGTGAATATGTTGATAACAATAAATTTTTGATTTGATGATGTTGTGAAATCCATCCGTTCTTTCTGTGCACCCTATATTATATTATATTATATTATATTATATTATATTATATTATATTATATATTATATTATATTATATTATATTATATTATATTATATTATATTATATTATGTAAAAAGTGTGTTGATAACGGATGTTCGTAAAATATGTGCAATCTACCTTTTTTTGCTGTTTTGATTTTAATATACTTCTCTAGAAGACAGTCCAGTAGAAAGAGGGCCCAGTCATAATTATAATTCCAGCAGAAAACAGTAATAAATATTTCAGTTGGTTAAAGAACGGCTCAATTTTTTCTTTTGGGCCCTTATTATAAAATGTCGTATTTTAGTTTGTAGAATAACGGCCCAGTCATTTACAGTTGGCCCTTCTTCCGGCAGCTTCGATTCATGAGACTATTACTTCATTAATATAACTCAGTAAATTTTGTAGTTTGGAGTTCCAGATCTCTTAATATGACGTCTCATCTGTTTGAATTTACTTAATGTCATAGCTTAGGATTTGATTTCTGTTCAAACTATGTTAATAATAAAGATTTCAGCGGAATTTTATTTCTAAGATAGTGGTATTGTAGAAGGCCCAATTCTATCATTTTCAAAACTATAAATAAAGCCTCTTAAAGCATCACAGAAATATAAAATTATATCACATATTCTTTGAAGTGCTTTAAATAGATGTCGGTATTTTATACTTAGATATTCTGTTTTATGTTCCTCGTGTAAAATTTTAAAATTACGAGTCAGGCCAGACCCACCTACATAGAAAGCCGGAACCTTGGGTCGGCTGCAAAGAACTGTCAAGCGGAGGCCTGCGATACAAAAGAACTATGTTTGTTGTAGTAATGCCGATTTTAAATGTAAATTAATTTTATAACATATGTGTGTGTCGATGAAATTATATTCGAGGGCGTAGAAAACGTTAATTGTTTGTGCATTATTAACTATGTGCGTATTGGCGACAAAAAAAAACGAGACAATAAATAGAAATAAAATGGGTGCTGACTTTGAAAATTTATAAGGTTAATGATGACAAAATGATGGACAATCTTCTAGGTATTAAATAACTTATAAATTACATTTTTATAGTATTACTTGAAGTTTGTGGTACAGCAGAAATGTTGTTCCAGCAAAGTTATAGGATTTCGCCTGCTATACAGTATCTATCCATAAAGTTACTCACTGTCAGCTAATTTTTAAAGGTGGTGGTTCATTGTAAACGTCTATTGTGTGATCCTACCAGAAGTGTTGCAGTTCTATTGAAGACTCGGAGGGGAATCCAGGAAATAACGACCGTTTTGTTGTAATAATTAAAAAATATATATTTATTTGAAAAAACAAAGTCTGTTACATAACTAAGCTTCCTTTACGTCTCTACATAATCACCAGCTACATTTAAACATTTGTCGTATCTGTTCACTAGCTTTAGAATTCCCGTGTTATACTCCTCTGCCGCCAGTTCATTAAGCCAGGTGTTTGTCTTCTTCAACTCTTCATCACGTCCAAAAAAAGAAAGTCTTTCATTTGAAAAGGCGAAAACTAGGAGCAAGGTCTGGACTTAGGGCGGATAATCAAAGATTTCCCAACCGAATTGATCCAGCAATTCTCGAGTTGAAGCAGCAGTGTTGGCGTTGTCTGTTCACAACTCCTTAGCATTCCTCGCCTCTTGTTTGGATGGCTCGCTGCCAGTTTTCGTAAAGTCTCACAATAACGATTTGCATTGATCTAGTGCCTTTTGGCATGAAATCCAGCAAAAGAACACCTTTGCGATCCCAAAGACAGTAGCCATGACTTTTTGTGTTGAAAGAGTCTGTTTGAATTTTTCAGTTTCTTGGGTGAAGGGATGATGCCACTGACGTGATTGGCGCTTGGTCTGGGGTGTTGTGGCAGGATAACCAGTCAAATTTTCAAGAAAGGCGTCTCCATCTGTGTGATATCCATCAAGAATTCAATGCTGAGGCCATTCTCTGAGTTTTGTGTTGGTCAGCAGTTGCCGTGGAACCCATCGTGCACAGATTTTGTGGTAGCCAAGATGTTGCGACACAATTTCACCAAGCAAAGAACGAGAAATGTCAGGAAAGGCAATATGCAATTCGTCGAGTGATGTGCGCCTGTCTTGCAAGATTCTGTCGTTCACTTTAGTCTTCAAGTCTTCTGTGATGAGTGATGGGAGTCCGGGTCGAGTTTCATCGTGGACATTTGTTCGCCCATTGTTGAACATTTCGCACCATTTTCTCACATTTCTTTCATTCATTACAGTATCACCATACACTTCTTTCAATTGCCGGTAAATTTCTGCAGGTTTCAAATGTCGGGCATTCAAAATCGAATCACACTCCTCACCTCACAGTCGGTGGGATTATCAATCACGTCGTTCATTTTGAAGTAACACAAAATGCACAATGGCGACTTGTTGCAACCAGTACTCACAACATTATGAGAACACATGTTAAGGAAGCCAGTTGACCTTCAAACAAGGAAGGGGAGTCAGCTGCGCGGCGGGTATGAGTCGTCAACGGTCGTTATTTCTGTTCTGGATAATGTTGTAAAATTTTTTTTGCATTCTGTATTTAGGCCTACAGGATTTAAAGTTGACGGGTTTAGGTTGTCACATAATAAATAATGATGTGTTTTGTTACATATTATATTTCTGCACTTTTTCGTAGACCTTCATACTTGGTCTAACTGCATTTACAGATTTACAGCTTCATACCGGTATTTTGTTATGTCGGTTGGTTCCATTGCTTGTATTTTATACAGGGTGTTTCCGAGGTAGTGTTACAAACTTTCAGGGATGATGGCGAAGGGCACATGTATCAATTTGAGATAAGGGACCTTGGTCCGGAAATAACTGAGTCGAAAGCTATAAGCAAAAATAGTTGTGTAGAAATGGAACTGTAATTTCGCACCACGTGCCCTCCTTCCCTTAAGTTTTGGAACAGTCGTGGAAAGATGGTATGGGCCGGATGTCTCCTACGTGGGTACTTGTACCAATACAATATGTGAGCTTGTCTACTGTTCCCATTGGCTCATCAGTATTCGAAGATCAGGTCTGCATATTCCGCTCTCGTGTACTCCTCCATTTCACTAGGACTGATCGACTGGACACTGCAACTTGTACACATACACTGCTGTCTACAGACGTGCATATCAGGACCGACCATGTCGTTACACATTACGCTATCTGCATTGCTTTAGTGTAGTTTCCTATCCTCACCCCTCAGACAGCGCACTGAATAAAATACTGTAAGTAGACAAGGTAAACAACATCAGATGAATACAGGATGTGTAAGATGTACAGATAAATACACATAAATAAGATGTACAGGGACATCATTTTATTTTTTTGCATTTTTTTGTACCTGCATTTCTGAATGTACTTCACCCCACCCCTTCACTAATGTCCTTGCTCCCGTCAGACACACAAACTTACATCCGCTGTTGCATTCCAAGTCTTCAAGCAGTGAAGTAAACACTGCAGTGTATAGTGTGTTTCAGAAATATGGTTGTGTTTTCTATAGAAGAAAGAACCTATATTAATAATATCGTACTAAACAATTATATTCAAGAAACGATAAATTCAATTTCAGAGAATATGCTTCAAAATGTTTTTAATAATATGCGTAAAGAATTGAAGCCTGCATTGTAATGAACGGCAACCATTTTAGCAACTTGTTTAAAAATTCAGATTAGCTTATTTTGAATTGAGGTGGCTAGAAGCAAAGGAATGCTAGTGACATTTGTAATAACATGAGTTAAGTGCATCCAGTGTAAGCTTAAGTGTCTAAAATTTTAGTGGCAAAAGGATATTTTAATCGCATCACACATTAAAATTTAAATAAAAATTTCACCGATTTTACGAAAGCTTAAATATTTAAACCCCATTTTCTCAAAAGTAACTTAAGTGCACTTACAGCCCTTTACTTATGACCCCTCTAAATTTAAACGCACTCTATATTGTATGTTAACATCAATAATTAATATGCTAAATAAAGTAGACATTACATAACGAACATAGCCGCCTGAAAAGTTGAGTTTTTGAAAAAAATGTTACTACTCCACTGTATTTTGATAAATTCCGTAAAAGTGATGATCAAATTGAAAATCGTAATATCGTATTTCCCTACAACATAAATGAATACACTACTTTTCTCTCCTCCTATACCTAGTAAAATGATTTGTTTACATATTGCACTAGTAACATCAAACTCCTGTAATGGAAGGGGCCAACAGTGTTTCCGAGTATAGCCAGGTTAATGTTAAAAATGTTGGTAAAAATGAAGTGATGTCCCTGTACAAAGGAATAGAATATGTAATTTCCACAGAACTATTTTTGTTTGTAACTTTCGACTCGGTCATTTCCGGACCAGGGTTCCTTATCTTAAATTGATACATGTGTCCTTCGCCATCATCCCTGAAAGTTTGTAACACCACCTCGGGAACACCCTGCATATTTTGACTAGTTTACATTCTTAATTTGTTTTCGTACTTATATTTATTTATTGGAAAATTTTGACAACAGATAATTCACGAGAACATTATTGTTATAGTGACTGGAGAGCCTCAAACCAAAGTTGGCTTCCTAGGCATATTTATGTAAAAGTAAGACAGATAATCCATGAATAATGTAATAATGTCCTAGACCTTTCACGTTACAGGCGAAACAGAATAAGAGGCGTATTCTTCTTAATCAAGGTTCCACTGTCATTTTTTTCTTTTCTATGTAAAAACTTTCTTACATATGTTTAATAATGTCCGAGATATGTCGTTCAACTTTCCCACTAACTTCAATGGCCCTCTAAATTTACTTCTCGTCGATCATTTTTCGAAACTTTAAAATTTACATTTGTTTTCCTGGAAATTAAAAAAAAAAAAAAAAAAAAACACACACACACACACTTCGAGATATTTAAATTAAATTTTGCACATATTTCTCACATATTACACAACAAATCTTTCTTATCCCAAGTCTGATCCCGTATACGGACGTGATTTGTCAATTGACATAGACCGATCCGAAGTTGCGCTCGGGCGCAGGTTCCATCCCCGCTTGGGCTGATTACCTGCTTGGGTTTCTTCCGAGGTTTTCCCCAACCGTAAGGCGAATGTCAGGTAATCTATGGCGAATCTTCGACCTCATCTCGTCAAATACCATCTCGCTATCATCAATCCAGTATACGCTAAATGACATAGTACTTGATACAGCGTCGTTAAATAACCAAGTAAAAAAAAGTGATAGGTGACAGTTCAAAATTAATTTTATAAGAAACATTGAAAAACATCACAATAATTATTATATTCGATATAAACGGCAAATAACTCGTTTTATGTATATACCTTTAATATTTATACTTAAAAATAATATACTCGTAGGTAATAAAAATTCTAAATTAATAATGCATTCTATAAAAATTAAAGAAAAATAGGTTTTGAAGAGGTAAGTAAAACATTTTACTTCATTATGCTCGCGCAGTTAATAGAAACATTCTAAATAAAAACCAGTTAAATCATAGCTTCGTGGAAAATATAACGGAAGTGTATAATGATAACATACAAAATTTTAGAAATGAATTACTTTTAATTAAGAACACTTCTTTGAAATTATTGCAGATTAAAAATAAAGCAGAAGGGATTATGTACAGCAAATTTGCTAAATTTCATGTCACAGGAATGAAAAATAATGAAACATGAATGTTTGAACTCCGTTTGTACAATCTTGCTTATAATATTTACTTACTTATGGCTTTTAAGGAATCCGAAGGTTCATTGCCCCCTCACATAAGCCCGCCATCGGTCCCTATCCTGAGCAAGATTAATCCAGTCTCTACCATCATATCCCACCTCTCTCAAATTCATTTTAATATTATCTTCCCATCTACCTCTCGGCCTCCCCAAAGGCTTCTTCCCTCCGGCCTCCCAACTAACATTCTATATGCATTTCTGGATTCGCCCATACGTGCTACATGCCCTGCCCATCTCAAACGTCTGGATTTAATGTTCCTAATTATGTCAGGTGAAGAATACAATGCGTGCAGTTCTGCGTTGTGTAACTTTCTCCATTCTCCTGTAACTTCATCCCTCTTAGCTACAAATATTTTCCTAAGCACCTTATTCTCAAACACCCTTAACCTATCTTCCTCTCTAAAGTGAGAGTCCAAGTTTCACAACCATAAAGTACAACCGGTAATATAACTGTTTTATAAATTCCAACTTTCAGATTTTGTTGACAGCAGACTGGATGACAAAAGCTTCTCAACTGAATAATAACAGGCATTTCCCATATTTATTCTGTGTTTAATTTCCTCCCGAGTGTCATTTACATTCGTTACTGTTGCTCCCAGGTATTTGAATTGTTCCACCTCTTCGAAGGATAAATCTCCAATTTTTATATTTCCATTTCGTACAATATTCTGGTCACGAGACATAATCATATACTTTGTCTTTTCGGGATTTACTTCCAAACCTATCGCTTTACTTGCTTCAAGTAAAATTTCCGTGTTTTCCCTAATCGTTTATGGATTTTGTCCTAAAATATTCACGTCATCCGCATAGACAAGCAGCTGATGTAACCCGTTCAATTCCAAACCCTCTCTGTTATCCTGGACTTTCCTAATGGTATACTCTAGAGCAAAGTTAAAAAGTAAAGGTGATAGTGCATCTCCTTGCTTTAGCCCACAGTGAATTGGAAACGCATCTGACAGAAGCTGGCCTATACGGACTCTGCTGCACGTGATGAAGTTTGTGTCAGTGTTGAGGTATTACTTACGGTTAAAAGATAATCCTGGAAGTAATTAAACAAAATCATTGATACCACTGAAATAAACATGGAAGATTCTCAATTACTGATAACCTTCTTCTTAGAAGCTTTTGAATTCGTTAACGAGATTTATTACTAATTTGTTTCATAGAAAGCAATGTAATAACAAAAGTAATCAAAACCCAATTGAAGCAATAGTTGGCCCTTGCATAGCACTTACTCAATTCGGAGAAATTTAATACTATACTGTTTTATGGTTCAAATACTAAGTCAACTACAATTTATCGTTTTATTATAAATCACTTTTCAATTTTAGAAACTGAGACAACGGATCTTACATAAAGGTAACTAATGACCACACGAGGCTTCGTGGACAGAGTGCACTTAGCAACCGCGCGTCCTTGGGTGCACAACAATTAATTCTTTTAGAATTAAAAAAAAGCCGCCCTAAATAAGGGTTCAATAGATCGGCCTACTAATCAATTCATAATGAACAATGATTAAAAACAATTATATGATAATTTGAAAGAAAAGAAAACATTAAGATAAATAATAAGAAAACGTAGGAAATCATTTACAATAAAAGTTTGTTAGGTTCAAATGATTACTAATTATAGCTAAGGATGATTTTAACACATGAGATCCTATGGCATCAATCGTTGCATCAGAAATTTTAAGTTGTTTAAGTTGATTTAGGCCCAATTGTATAAAACTCCTGACTAAAGATCAACTCTGATCGAAGATCGAAAAGTGAACCGAGTTCAGACAATTCTTCTATTATATAAAACTTTTCTGCGATCAATTACCTGTAAGTTAAGTTTACGTGAAAAGGATTTGGCAACATCGCATAAACAGGTGAAATACGTAATGCGCGGACAGGTTTTTTCAGTGTTGCCAATCTAGCGACTTTAACTCTTTTTCAACAACAATTTCTTTTAACTTTTATATTGCTTAAATAGGGATTTAGTGACCTTTTTAGCACCCCACAGTGACAAAATTTTATCTTTCTATTTTGATAATGAAAAATCTAGCGACTTTACAACTACTTTTTGGCGACTTTCCGTACACTCTGTTGGAGACACTGGTTTTTGTGCAATGTAAATAATGGCGGACAATAAGAAGAAGGTTGACTGTTCTCCGAGTTGTTATCATGTTATGGTGTTTGATACTGCTAAACATAATAAAGCTTTATAAAACGACAATTTTCGTTTAGTAATACAGTTAATTGAACATTTATGTACCTATCATATCCATTAATAATTAATGGTTGTTATAAACATAATATAATCATAGGTTATGTTATTTGATACTGCTGAACACGATAGAGCCTTATAAAATATAAGAATGTTTGTGTATTAAGGCAAGAAATGGAAAGAAATATATATAAACGTACGTATCATATCTATTAATATTAATAATAATGGAATTTTATTTGCACAATCTGTCACTCGTATATTTCAAACAGAAAAGAAATAACTGAACTTGGATCATCTAACTTAATCGGAGAAATTTCTTCAGTCAAAGTTGACTTTAGTTTGAGACAAATTAATCTCAGATTAGACTTTATACAACACAAAATTCCAAGTTCAGCTGAAACAAGGATCAGTTTAACCTCTGATCTAAGATTAAATGGTTTATACAATTGGGCCTTAAAGTTTCTCGTGGGATCGTGCCACGGGCACCGAACATGAGCCCAAAACTGTCCAATGTGTGATGTGGTATTGTGCTCCGAGATGCTGATAACAAGGCTGATAGATGATTTGTTTTTCACGACACACCTCTTGTGGCTGTTGCTCGTGCATCTCGAAACGGATTGTGGGATCAAGAATGACACCCTTATCCTTCTGCCGATCAATTATGATGATATCAGCACGTCTAGTAGAGCCATCAGAAGAGACGCAACCAACCTCCTCATAGACCTCATAGGAAGCATTCTGACGGATTGAAGATGCGGTGAGAGAACGAATCGTATTCGTATTATGTCTGTTGATTCGGAGCGAGCACCTTGCACGTCTGTCGTCGATTTGAAAAAGGGGACATGTCCAAAATGACAAAGTGTTGGAAAATCTAAAAAATTATAACTAAGTTAACAAATCAAATTAATTCATATATATTTTTTCTAATTAGATCATTATGGATACATACATTCAGGATCTATGAACATTTTAATTTTTTAAGTCTGCTATACTTTTTTTTAAGATTTCCCAACACTTTGTCATTTTGGACGTGTCCCCTTTGCAAATCGTCGACGGACATGATAAATAAAGAAATTGAATTGGTTACCAAACATAATAAACACTGCGGAAGCACTTACCATAGGTCAGTACTTTCGCGAACTCTTTCAAAATCGTCAATGGAATGATGGGTACGTTAGAGTTTTGTAGTTAATATGAATTGAAGAAGAGCAGTGATATATTTGTTATACTGGTGAGCGAATGAAACAGGCGATTTTCAGATTCGTGTCTTTTCGGCTGTTGTCGGGTATTTCAATTGTTACATGCAACAACCTATTCTTGATTCGATAGCATTTGTTTATAATGGATCATTGGACGGATGAATAACGTGCTTTTACTATTACAGCATATTACCAAAAATAACTTTGAAGTAACTGGTTCTGCGTTAAAGAAGAAATCTCCAGGTAAGCAAAGATCTGTACGTACCCCCGGGAAACATCAACGCCGTTAAGAATTGCTATGATCCGTAGTCCTAAACGTTCTGCCCGTCGTCATACAATTTCACTTGGCTTGTCAAACACCAGAATACGAAGAATTCTTCACTAGGTCTTACACATGCAGCCATACAAAATTCAAGTAGTGCAGACATTAAAAGATGCTGATAAAGTTAACCACAAGACTTTTTGCCAACAATTCTTGGATCTAAATGTTAACGAAGACATTGTCCACAATATGCCGATGAGTGATGAAGCTCTTTTTCATCTCTCTGGATACGTCAATAAACAAAACTTTCGATACTGGTCACCAACTAACTCTTATGAAATGCATGAGGAACCATTACACAGTGTCAAAATCACAGTTTGGTGTACATATTGCATATAAATCACTAGTACGTCCAGTAATGGAATATGGTGCTGCATGTTGAGATCCTTACAGATTAGAACATATTAAGACACTGGAAAAGATTCAAAAACGGGCTCTTAGGTGTTGTCGGAAAAATTCAACATTAAAATGGGACACACTCACGGACAGGAGAACGCGAATTCGATTATGCGCACTGTTCAATACATACAGAGGTGAGCCTGCCTGGAGAGAAATAAAAAATAGGTTGCAGCCGCCAAATTACTCTTCAAGGAACGACCACTCATATAAATTGAGGGAAAGAAGGCAGAGGACGGACACTGGAAAGTTTTCTTTTCTCAATCGTACTATCAGGGACTTGAATGCTTTACCTGCAGACTTACTAAAGGCTTTACCAACAACCAAAAATGTATTTAAAAATAGGCTTAAGGACCTTACCAATAGACGGTAATTATACACAGTTTTAAAGGGTGTAAATGATATGTTGTTATTGAAGTGTTGTATCAGTGAAGAATTATGTTGTGTCAGTGAAGTGTGTTGTATCAGTGAAGAATTATGTTGTGTCAGTGAAGTGTGTTGAGTAAGTGAAACGTGTTCCTGTCAGTGAAGCTTTATAGTTTATAGTGGCAGTGCATAGTATTTGAACAGTGAAATGTTTTTGAAGTGTTAGTGATATCAGGATAGAATCAGTGAAATGTGTCGTAGTTCCAGTGCAGTGAGTGAGTTGACAGCGAAATGAGTGTAATGTTGAAAGGTACTTGTGCAGATATGAACATATCATACTCGTGGGTTTTAGTTCGATCTTACGTTTAAGATACAAATTAGATTTATTTCAAATGTTATTTTAAGTGATCGTTTCATTTAATTTAGTATATTCCCTGTTGTTGTTGTTATTATTATTATTATTATTATTATTATTATTGTTAGTATTAATTATTAGTATTATTATTCATTGTATTTTTAATTAATAAGTTTATTATTGTCATTATTGAGTGTAATTAGTTACCACTGCCACCGGGTATATACCCATTGCAGTGTGAATAAATACATACACATACATACATACAATAACGTCATTTGGAATCATCGGTCCTTATTTCTTTGAGGACGAAATGGGTCCCTCCTTTGGGATGTGGTGTTCAGAATATAAGAATTTCATGAAGTGGATGTAAATGGTATTGTGCATACTTAAATGTAAAGTGAAATTTTCGTTTCAAAGTAATCAGTGCAATAATTATTAAAGTTTTAAAATCGCCGATTTCATTGGCTCAACTTATATTTTCCAAAATTGAAGCAATATTAAGAGTATATTTGAATTAAACAAAACGTAAGTAATATATTGTTCTGAAAAAGTAGATGGCCTTCATTAATATGTTACAGCAGAGTTGATAATAAAAATAGTAATGCACAGAAATACTCTACTCTTTGTATAATACCATATTTTTGTACTAAAAATACAGGGACATCATTTTATTTTTACTTGCATTTTTATTGTACCTGCATATCTGAATGTACTTCACTCTCACCCCTTCACTAATGTCCTTGCTCCCGTCAGACACACAAACTTACGGCCGCTGTTGCATTCGAAGTCTTCAAGCAGTGAAGTAAACACTGCAGTGTATAGTGTGTTTCAGAAATATGGTTGCGTTTCCTATAGAAGAAAGAACCTATATTAATAATATCGTACTAAAATTATATTGAAGAAACGATAAATAAAATTTCAGAGAATATGCTTCAAAATGTTTTTAATAATATGCGTAAAGATTGAAGCCTGCATTGTAATGAACGGCAACCATTTTCAGCAACTTGTTTAAAAATTCAGATTAGCTTATTTTGAACTGAGGTGGCTAGAAGCAAAGGAATGCTAGTGACATTTGTAATAACATGAGTTAAGTGCATCCAGTGTAAGTTAAAGTATCTAAAATTTTAGTGGCAAAGGGATATTTTAATCGCATCACACATTAAAATTTAAATAAAAATTTCACCGGTTTTACGAAAGCTTAAATATTTAAACCCCAGTTTTCAAAAGTAACAAGTGCACTTACACCCTTTAGTTATGCCCCCTCAATTTAAATGCACTCTCTATATTGTATGTTAACATCAATAATTAATATGCTAAATAAAGTAGACATTACATAACGAACATAGCCGCCTGAAAAGTTGAGTTTTTGAAAAAAAAATGTTACTACTCTACTGTATTTTGATAAATTCCGTAAAAGTGATGATCAAACTGAAAATCGTAATATCGTATTTCCTTACAACATAAATGGATACACTACTTTTTCTCCTCCTATATCTAGTAAAATGATTTGTTTACATATTGCACTAGTAACATCAAACTCCTGTAATGGAAGGGGGCAACAGTGTTTCCGAGTATAGCCAGGTTAATGTTAAAAATGTTGGTAAAAATAAAGTGATGTCCCTGTATTTTCGTAAGTCAATTAATATTTTATTGTATTGAGTACTTTGTTATTTCTAATCTTTATATACTTTCTTCTAATCGTGTAATAGTCAATTAAATCCCATTCGGGTTTTGATTTTCTCTAGATAAATCAAAACCTCTAGTGAGATTAATGTTGATAAAATATAAAGTTTAAGAGTCGTGACGTAATACTGGTTTCTTTGTGGATGTGTGCCTTAAAACTGAAAAAAGGAGAGCTGACCTCCGTCCGCTGCGACTAAACAAACGCAGAATAAACCGAGAACGGAAACGACAACGAGAACGGGAACGGAAATATTATTAAAATAAATGTGAGCATTCACAATTAACTACTGTGAATGCTCACATTTAAATACATATATTTTAACATTATTTCGGTTCTCGTTGTCGTTGCCGGTTCATTTTGAACCAGCCTTAAGGCGACCCGGGGTGTGAGCAGGCCTGAGCCGCAGGCAGTGAAGATGGCCTGGACCTGGACCGCGAGGGTGCGCGTGGAACGCACGATGGCCCTGTGCTGTTTTTCCGAGTGGCTGAAGGCCGGCCCGGGCGGGCGATTGCCCCATCGCATTCCTCACCCAGATACGTGGACAGGCCGGCCTCGGCCTTCTTACAGCCCGGGGTTCCGCGTTCGAATCCGACCCTCCGATTAGCGAAACTTCACACTTCCTGCACAAGCGCTGCCCTGCAGATCCTGCTATTTTAAGTACCGTAGAAGTGGGTAGTATAAGGTACAGTGCATCAGTTATTCATAGATTTCAAAAAGGCATATGAAGTTAAGAGGGAAGTTTTATACGATATTCTTATTGAATTTGGTATTCCCAAGAAACTAGTTCGATTAATTAAAATGTGTCTCACTGAAACGTACAGCAGAGTTCGTATAGGTCAGTTTTATCTGATGCTTTTCCAATTCACTGCGGGCTAAAACAAGGAGATGCACTATCACCTTTACTTTTTAACTTCGCTCTAGAATATGCCATTAGGAAAGTCCAGGATAACAGACAGGGTTTGGAGTTGAACGGGTTACATCAGCTTCTTGTCTATGTGGATGATGTGAATATGTTAGGAGAAAATCCATAAACGATTAGGGAAAACACGGGAATTTTACTGGAAGCAAGTAAAGAGATAGGGTTGGAAGTAAATCCCGAAAAGACAAAGTATATGATTATGTCTCGTGACCAGAATATTGTACGAAATGGAAATATAAAAATTGGAAATTTATCTTTTGAAGAGGTGGAGAAGTTCAAATATCCTGGAGCAACAGTAACAAATATAAATGATGCTCGGGAGGAAATTAAACACAGGATAAATATGGGAAATGCCTGTTATTATTCGGTTGAGAAACTTTTATCATCCAGTCTGCTGTCAAAAAATCTGAAAGTTAGAATTTATAAAACAGTTATATTACCGGTTCTTCTGTATGGTTGTGAAACTTGGACTCTCACTTCGAGAGAGAAACAACAGATTAAGGGTGTTTGAGAATAAGGTGCTTAGGAAAATATTTGGGGCTAAAAGGGATGAAGTTACAGGAGAATGGAGAAAGTTACACAACACAGAACTGCACGCATTGTATTCTTCACCTGACATAATTAGGAACATTAAATCCAGATGGGCAGGACATGTAGCATGTATGGGCGAATCCATAAATACATATAGAGTGTTAGTTGGGAGGCCGGAGGGGAAAAAGACCTTTGGGGAGGTCGAGACGTAGATAGGAAGATAATATTAAAATTGATTTGAGGGAGGTGGGATATGATGATAGAGACTGGATTAATTTTGCACAGGATAGGGACCGATGGCGGGCTTATGTGAGGGTGGCAATGAACCTCCGGGTTCCTTGAAAGCCAGTAAGTAAGTAAATAAGTAAGAAGTGGGTAAAGTTAATCAGTGGGTATAAAATCCATCATTTGCGATTTTTATTGAAAATTATATATTCTCTCAGTTGCTTATTAAAATTTTGTTATGCTGACTTCATTGCCTTACAAAAAGCCTGCGAATGCCAACAATGGGAACACTGTGTAATTACCGTTGGATTGAAAATTGTTATTTTCAACTTTTTCTCTTAAAAGAAAACAAAGTCTTACAAACTCTAAATTATCGTCAGCAGTGAAAGGAGACAGGAAGTATACGTAAGTACTTTTCGTTGAGATTGTATCCTGAAATAATAGTTTTGCAGTTTGTAAATATATGTATTGAAACTTATTATTTTAAGAAAACTTGTACCTTTGTAGGGTTAAGTCGATCATGCCATCGACCTACTCGAAGCAGATAGGACCGAAATACCTCCAATTAACACTATAAACAGAAAAGTGTCATAGTATAGCTTATATTGGTGGGATAGTGAGGAAAGAGGAAGACGAAATTATGGTGAAATTCTTGCGTAAGAGAAGCACTACCAAAGGAACATATTTTGTACACCCCTCTGTACCTGACAATGAGAACAACGTAGTTTCCAAAGTGACATGAGGAGGGGAAGATTTCAAATAACATCTGATATAAACCTATGCAAGGTTGAATTGTATTTTAGATTATAATTGAAAGGTGGTATTTCAATGCAAATTTTGAATTCTTAAATCTTTGTTTGTTGGTATGTGAAGTATTAAAATATGTTTTTATGTTTTATAAGTTGGCAATCATAGGCACGTTTGTACACTGGAGACCTATAGGCCTAATTGTACCGAATAGTATGAGCACAGTAACAAAAGATACACTATATAATGCTATAGGCATATATTGTAGATTATTATTGTTTTTATACCCCTTATAACAAATAAAATATATGTAATACACTTAATTTATTTTTTTAAAACATAAACAGTGATCGACTTTACTCCGCAATATTTTAAAATCGACCTTAAACTAAAAATTCAATGGTGATCGACTTTACCCTATTTAAGCAGGTAACTTCGGTCACAAGTCAAATAAAAAAATCAGTTTTTTATAGATTGTAATTCACTTCTTGTAAGGTGTCTTCATAAGTGAAGGATATGACGACAAACTGCTATTTTCTGAGGAACTTCGCTCCATTGCATAACCTCAATATCATAAAAAAAATTGCAAAATTTTGATCGACTTTACCCCCTTCTACGGTACATTTCCTTTAAACAATTATAACAGACTTACGATGAATGGGTCATTAAACCACTGTTAAGGAACCCACAAGTGCAATTCCTAATCCATGCAATTTTCAAGCAAATTTTTCCAAAACTGTAGGCTACCACAGACTCCTCTATGCTACTACTATCATATACAGGGCTTTCATTTCAAAACGTCCCAGTCTAAATAACTATTTAAAGTGAACTCAATTTAAACAAAAAACACGTCAATTTAGATATTAAGGAGGAAGTCTGAAACCAGGCTTAATTGCATTTTAGATTTTACCCCCCTCCACACCCAGCCATCCCCACTTTGAAATTTAAAATGGTACCCCTATATTTTTATATTTAAATATGAAAGAGCATTCAATTGCGAAATGGAAATATAAAAATTGGAAATTTATTCTTTGAAGAGGTGGAACAATTCAATACCTGGGAGCAACAGTAACAAATATAAATGATACACAGGAGGAAATTAAACACAGAATAAATATGGGAAATGCCTGTTATTATTGGGTTGAGCTGCTTTTATCATCCAGTCTGCTGTCAAAAAATCTTAAAGTTAGAATTTATAAAACAGATATATTACCGGTTGTTCTTTATGGTTGTGAAACTTGGACTCTCACTTTGAGAGAGGAACAAAGGTTAAGGGTATTTGAGAATAAGGTGCTTAGGAAAATATTTGGGGCTTAGCGGGATGAAGTTACAGGAGAATGGAGAAAGTTACACAACACAGAACTGCACGCATTGTATTCTTCACCTGACATAATTAGGAACATTAAATCCAGACATTTGAGATGGACAGTGCATGTAGCACGTATGGGCGAATCCAGAAATGCATATAGAGTGTTAGTTGGGAGGCCGGAGGGAAAATGACCTTTGGGGAGGCCGAGACGTAGATGGGAAGATAATATTAAAATGGATTTGAGGGAAGTGGGATATAATGATGGAGACTGGATTGATCTTGCTCAGGATAGGAACCGATTGCGGGCTTATGTGAGGGCGGGAATGAATCTTCGGGTTCCTTAAAAGCCAGTAAGTAAGTAAGTAAGTAAGTAAGTAAGTAAGTAAGAGCATTCAATTGTTTATACATCTCATTAATTTGTTTTCGCAATTTTTTTCTATCATCGCCAGGCAACCTGTATTTTTGTTATTATCAGTTGACTGTAGGATGAAAACACAGCTTATTTTGTGTAACTTCCTAAATTTAATCAATAAGGACGATTTATGTTCTCTCTCGAAGGGTATACACCGTTTTAAAATAATTTAATACACAAACACAACTCTTACAAGAAATGCTCAATAAGTTTTTGTAGCTTTATTCTCTTCAGCTCTCATCAACAATAACAATCCAGGTTGTCAGGCGACAATAGAAAACAAAAGATGCGAAAACAAACGAATGAGGTGTATAAACAATTGATTGCTCTTTCATATTTAGGTATAAAAATATAGGGATGGCATTTCCATGTCTGTGTTGATGTTTCTGTAGGTGTGGTTGGCATTTGTGATGTGTTCAGCGTATGTGGAAGTGTTTTGTGATTTGGTTATGGCTGTGATGTGTTCTTTGTAACGTGTTTGAAATGATCTGCCTGTCTGTCCTATGTAGAAGTTGTTGCAGGTATTGCATTTGAGTTTGTATACACCTGTGTGGTTGTATTTGTTTGTGTTGTTTGTGTGTTGAAATACTTTTGTAGAGTGTTTTCAAATCTTGTCAAAACTATAGCAATATGAAACAGTTTTTGCTGAGAAATATTTTTCAATTTTGATCAATCTTTGATAAGTTCTCTTGTAAAGTATTGAATCGGAAGAAACACATAATCCTGTAAAAGCAGCTTTAGACATAATCGGTTTTGAAACGTGTTCTTCCCACGGTTCTTTCCCGACAAGCGTAGCGTTTTCTTCCATGACTGTCTTGTGATTCATTTTCTATCACACTCTCATTACGTGTCCAATATATTTCAGTATCCTTGGTCTATTTTTAGACTTCTCTTTTATAATCCTCCTTTACTGACCAATGAAGTCTCTCATGGCCCAATAAAAGGAATATCTCAGCACCAGAATTCAAAAGATTTCTTGTTTCGGTCATGAGTTACTGCCTGAATTTGGCGTCGGCATAATGAAGAAGGTCATCTAATGACGAGGCAAGCGGTGTCTGTCTCGGTCTCTCCACGGACACGGGTTCGTGTCTCCACTTCCATAAAGGGATAAGCTTTATGACTGCGCTCCACTTGTGGGCGGCGGCCCCCGGGTACCGCACCAAGGTCGACTGCAGGTCAAGTCGTTCGTCTTCTCGTCTCTGGGTTCAATTCCCGATAGATGAGCCTAGAATATAGGGGTCTTCGACTGTTTGCTAGGATGCTGACATTTCATTTTCAATCTTGATGTCATGAGTGAGCCAACATAGTACGGTCACTTCCGCTCTGACGAAATGAGAAAAATTAGACTTTTTAACGGGATTTATAATAATAGTAACATAAAATAATAATAATAATAATAATAATAATAATAATAATAATAATGATAACGAGATAATTTAAATATTTATTCTGTGATATATAATATAATAATAATAATAATAATAATAATAATAATAATAATAATAATAATAATAATAATAATAATAATAATCTATACTAATAATAAATCTGTAGCCGAAATTTTTCTGGTAATTTTCGATTTTCCAAAAATAATTGGTCCTAACATATACAATTAACCAACCTGAAACCGAAAATCGCTTTTTTGAAAATTTTGTTTGTATGTCTGTCTGTCTGTCTGTATGTTTGTTACCTTTTCACGCGATAATGGCTGAAGGGATTTCGATGAAAATTGGAATATAAATTAAGTTCGTTGTAACTTAGATTTTAGGCTATATGGCATTCAAAATATATTATCTAAAAGGGGGTTATAGGGGGCCTGAATTAAATAAATCGAAATATCTCGCTTATTATTGATTTTTGTGAAAAATGTTACATAACAAAAGTTTCTTTAAACCTAATTTTCGATAAGTTTTATTCCTCGAAAAATTTTGATAGGACTGATATTTAATGAGATAAATGAGTTTTAAAATTAAAATAACTGCCATCTAAGGCCGTGTAATGAATTAAAAAACAAATGACTTCGTCTATAAGGGGCCTTGGACAGCAACAATCGAAAGCTATGAAAGATAGCCTACAGATAATGTTTCTGTGTTTGTATGAAGTAATATCAGAAGCTAAATTAACCGATTTGTATAATTAATTATTAATTCACCATTGGAAAGTGTAGTTTCTCTAGATGGACATAATGCTATAATGTTATTACAGTAACTTCTGAGTGAATCGAGGACAGGTAAGATTAAAATAGCTTCTTATGCACAGAAAACTTGATAGGTTATTCTGTACATTCGTTTCCTGTATTTCCTAAAATAATTTTTATGATCAAATGAGTGGTCTCTGGATCAAAATGATCGCATTTTAATTATGCAAATACAATTTAAATTAAGTAACATAATAAACGATTTATCCTTATATCAAACACGAATGTTCCCTGGATCAAATGTCCTATTTTAATTATGTAATTACTTTATATTTATTTCTAACGGGTGCAGCGGAGCGCACGGGTACGGCTAGTAATAATAATAATAATAATAATAATAATAATAATAATAATAATAATAATAATGTTTTATTTTCGCTGGCAGAGTTAAGGCCATAAGGGCTTCTCTTCCACTCAACCAGCCTTAATCAATATAATACATAAATTTAAATTACAAATATTTACATTACTCTTAAAAGGTTCTGCAGCAATATTCTTCACTACATATTTATTTAAATTTAGATAAACCTATAAGGTAAAGTAGTAACTTAATTTATGAGCTAATTTAATTCAATTAATTATAATTAATTTAATATCTGAGATAGCTAGTAAAATGATGAAAATTAATTTAATATAAGCTTACTAGGACTATGTTACAGGGAGAATGTATTTCTATTTCTATAATGAGAATATTAATGTAATTGCCATTAGAGGTTTTGTAAATCTATTTAGAGAAATTAATGATAATAATAATAAGAATGGACAGATGTTAGTTTCATTATAAGTAACAAATATTAATCAGCAATTAATCTGTTAAGTAAGAATTTATGTAATTTTGATCTAAATGAAGTTATTGTCCAACAACCCCTTATATCACTCGGAAGCGAGTTCCAATTTCTAGCAACTGAAACTGTATAAGATGAAGAATATAAAGATGTCTTGAGATAGGGTATAATGAGTAAATTGTTATGATGAGATCTTGTACTTAGCTGATGATATGCGCATAAATTTTGAAAACGAGAAGCCAAATATATTGGGGTAGCGGTGCGCAGAATTTGAAATAAGAGAACAAGAGAATGCAGGGCTCGTCGATCGCTTAGCCTTAGCCAAGACAGAGTTTGGAAAGACGGGGAAACATGATCATACTTACGAATATTACAAATATAACGGACGCACGCATTATGCACACGTTGTAGCCTGCTGCTCAAATTTGCATTTAGGTTACTTAATATAATATCGCAGTAGTCGAAGTGTGGCATCACAAGTGTTTGTACAAGGATTAATTTTAATTTATCAGGAAGAAAGTGCTTCAGTCGCTTTAATGAGTGTATAATGGCAAATATTAATATAGGCCTATATAAAACCATTAAACATTGAGAAACCTGAAAGAGCTATTATTGTTAACAAGAATTGTTAGAAAAATATCTCGTTAGCCTATTCTTAAATTGGTTTGATGTCTGACAGTCCCTGACATTACTCGGTAGGGAATTCCAAAGTCGAGGAACAGCCATAGTGAAAGAAGATGAATATGAGGATGTTCGGTGGGAGGGAATGGATAATATTGAGGAGTGTTGTGATCGTGTGTCTAGGTTATGATGGGTGGATACATTTTGAAAACAAGACGCAAGATAGACAGGAGTGGAGAAATGCAATGTGTGAAAGAGAAGGGAAAGACAGTGGATTTTCCTACGATCTTCTAGACGGAGCCAGGACAACATTTCGAGGGATGGTGTTACGTGATCAGCCCGGCGAATATTGCAGACGAAACGGACGCACATATTATGAACACGTTGTAGTCTCTGCGCCGAAGTAACGCTTAGGTCAGTAAACAGAATATCACAGTAATCGAAGTGGGGCATCACGAGTGTTTGCACTAACATTTTTTTTTTATGGAAAAGGGTACAAAATTCTTCAATCGCCTAAACGAGTGGATTAATGAGAATACTTCTTTGCAGGTTTGTGGAACTTGAATGTTCCAATTTAAACTTTAATCCATATAAATACCTAGATTATTTACTGATTCACTGAACGGAATTTCGGTGCCTTATATTTTAATCGGGGACAAATTTGGTAAGGTAATAGTGCTTAACAAACGTGAATGGCCCACAATGATTGACTGTGATTTTTCTGGATTTAGTTTAAGTCGGAATTTCCGTGTCCATGTCCATATTGAGTCCAGATCGTCAATTGAGTCCATAAGTCAGTCTTGATAATAGAACTGTCCTAAAAATGCAAGTAAATCAGTGTCAGGAACTGTTATTTCACTCATTATTTATTATATCAGCCACAGTGCACACTAACACTTCAAGTGAACACAACTCACGGAAGGGATAACTCGGAAACTAAATTCTTTCCAATGCCAAAGCTAGCTTCTTGCGAGCCTTCTGATCAGGGTAGTTTAGTTAGAAAGGGATGGAAAATCTGCAGGTTGGGTTACACAGAAGAATGCGTGAAAGAAACCATCCTGCTTGTAGTGCAGTGGAGGGGATTGGAAGCTGGTGTGTGCAGGCTTCAGGTTTACTGCTGCATCACAAATCATCCTGAGCTGTCCCATCACAATATTTAACGCGTAAATATAAATTCTATTAAAATCTATACTAATAATAAATCTGTAGCCGAAATTTTTCTGGTAATTTTCGATTTTCCAAAAATAATTGGTCCTAACATATATAATTAACCACCCTGAAACCGAAAATCGCTTTTTTGAAATGTTTGTTTGTATGTCTGTCTGTATGTTTGTTACCTTTTCACGCGATAATGGCTGAACGGATTTCGATGAAAATTGGAATAAATTAAGTTCGTTGTAACTTAGATTTTAGGCTATATGGCATTCAAAATACATTATTTAAAAGGGGGGTTATAAGGGGCTGAATTAAATAAATCGAAATATCTCGCTTATTATTGATTTTTATGAAAAATGTTACATAACAAAAGTTTCTTCACAAATAATTTTCGATAAGTTTTATTCCTTGAAAAATTTTGATAGGGCTGATATTTAATGAGATAAATGAGTTTTAAAATTAAAATAACTGCCATCTAAGGCCGTGTAATGAATTAAAAACAAATGACTTCGTCTATAAGGGGCCTTGGACAGCAACAATCGAAAGCTATGAAAGATAGCCTACAGAGAATGTTTCTGTATTTGTATGAAGTAATATCGGAAGCTAAATTAACCCTATTTGTATAATTAATTATTATTTCACCATTGGAAAGTGTAGTTTCTCTAGATGGACATAATGCTATAATGTTAATACAGTAACTTCTGATATAATATAATATAATATAATATAATATAATATAATATAATATAATAATATAATATAATATAATATATGTAATGTAATATTAGCCTATATAATATAATTTAAGTTATTTGAAGGATTCAGAACCATAGTGGACCAAACGTCATTTATTGAATTAGAAAACAAGTGTTAAAATTAAGTTATTTCCATAATTCAATGGAAACCTATAACGAGTAAAATAAAACATACACATTAAATCTAAATGATGTCAATCTTCATTAAACTATGGTTGCATGTAATAAAAATTAAGAAACATGTTAAAGGAATTGTCATTGCACAAAATGAGTGTCTCTGGACCAAAATGATCGCATTTTAATTATTTGGATGCAATTTAAATTAAGTAACATATTAAACGATTTATCCTTCTAACAAACACGAATGTTCCCTGGATCAAACGTCCTATTTAATTATGTAATTACTTTATATTTATTTCTAACAGGTGCAGCGGAGCGCACGGGTCTAGTAATTATAATAAACACGGAAGAAGCATGTACTTAATTTATTTTAAGAGGAACTGTGTAATAAGTAAACCACTTTTCAGTTTAAGACAAGAAACAATATGTATTTTGCCGTTATGTATTGTATCGGTTTTGAAAGTAAATATTTCTTTTTTATATTAAAGTAATTGAGAACTTACAGACCGATAGGCCTAATGCATTTTCACTATTACGAAATATTAAACAAATCGAATCCATTAGTAATATTTAAATCATGTCATCCTATTCCTTTGTTCAAGTGTCGTCTACTGACATGAGCCTGTCGCTTAAGCACGCTTAAAGATGCAATTTAAATTAAGTAACATATTAAACGATTTATCCTTCTATCAAACACGAATGTTCCCTGGATCAAACGCCCTATTTTAATTATGTAATTACTTTATATTTATTTCTAACGGGTGCAGCGGAGCGCACGGGTACTGCTAGTTAATAAATAATTTTGTTCATAAACTGCAGGTTTATTATGAAATTATTTTTAACTGGGAAGCTGAGCTTTATAGCTTACATTAACGCTACGCTACTGAACTGAGTGTTAGGAAAAAGCAGCATTCAAATACAAAACCTGTAGAAAATCCGCTAATGGTTACGCAGAATGAAAATTAGACCGCTCATTACAGCCATAACGTTCCAGAACTAGCGTAAAATTCACTAATCTGGCAACATTGCTTTCCAATACTATCATTCTCCGTCCTCCCGTCTTCGTTTCCATTATAACTTCTTCGCCAGTCGTGTAAAAATCGTACACAACTAGCAGTCTTTATTAGAGTCTATATATCTGAAACTGTCAAGTTACTGTACAAGTCATTGTACAATTTTATTCTCCATTGTCCATTGTTAACAACTGGTTCATATATTTTTACTAATTACATTGCTTTTCCACGTTCCTAGTGTATTTTTTATATTTCCTGTTAAGTCCACATTTCTGCTCTATAAATTACAATTGGTACCTGGATGACTGACAATCGCTCTATAAAGGGGGCGAAGGGCATTCATCTTGTCGGGATAACAGAAATAGATTTCTTTGTTCATAGTCCAGCACACTAAAATTGAAGATAATTTCAGCTATCCTGCAACTGTTGATACTGGCAACTCAAACAACTGTCTCCTCTATTTGTTATTATCTATAATGATGATCTACAGGGACGTCATTTTATTTTGACTTCAATTTTTATTGTACCCCAGTTTTTTTAATGTACTTCACTCCCACTCCCTCTACTAGTAAACTTCCAACCGTTCTCCACACAGAACCAAGGCCGCGTATATAGTCAAAGTCGCCCGGTCATAGTGAATAGTACTGAGTTAGTGAGTATAGTACGTTCCGGAAATATGTTCGTGTTTTCCAGTGACGAAAGAGCTTTCGATATTGAATCATATTTTCGCACAGGTACTGTCGTCCGTTTGCCTACGTCGTATCCCGGTTTCGCCCACCCGCGTCTTCTCGTCCCTCTGTAAAGGCTAGTGGTTGGGCTGTCTTGGCTCTTTTCTGAAAACATTAATTTCTGTTAGGAATTGGACGTCTACGTAATATTATACAACTGTTTAATAAAATAACTTAAATAAAAGGGCCTCGTTAATTAACTGTCACGTGATTTCCCTCCTTTCTACGACCCTGCGCCAAAACCACTTGGACGGACAGTAGATAGCATGTCTGAGTAATTTTATCTTTTAAGATCGGGCAGAAGTGAAGATTGAATTTACAGTACGTAAGGTACTCTTTTACAGAGTAGATAGAGAATTATTTCGACATGAGTTACTAGTACGAAGGACGAAACTGGTAATTGGAATTAAGTACAATAGTCTATAGTCCGATAATATGCAAAAAAGAACTGAAGCCTGTATCGAAATGAATGTCCACCATTTTCAAAATTGTTTAAATACGGTATTCATATTATGATTATTTGTCAATTTAACTTCATTCTCTATATTGTACGCTAATGTGCTGTAGACAGTATAATATACACTGCATAATGAATACGTCCGAAGGGATAGCTCAGTTCGTGAATAAAAATGTTTACTGTTAATACAGTACTGGGTCCACACCTGTGGAGTACCGGTCAGCGCGTCTGGCTGCGAAACCAGGTGGCCCGGGTTCGAATCCCGGTCGGGGCAAGTTACCTGGTTGAGGTTTTTTCCGGGATTTTCCCTCAACCCAATATACGAGCAAATGCTGGGTAACTTTCGGTGCTGGACCCCGGACTCATTTCACCGGCATTATCACTTTCATATCATTCAGACGCTAAATAACCTAGATGTTGATACAGCGTCGTAAAATAACCCAATAAAAAATACAGTACTGCATTTTGATTAAACAAAAACCTAATGAAAATTATCAAACTCAAAATAGCGATAATTCCTAGTTTACGTAAATGGATGAACTACTTTTCTTCCCCCCTATACTTAGTAAAATGATTTGTTTGTGCTTTACGCCAGTATCTTCGAACTCCAGTCGTGGAAGGAGGTAGCAAACGGTGTTTCCGGTTCTCAACCGTTAATCCAAAGGTATAGCCAGGTTAATATTAGAAATGTTAGTAAAAATAAAATGATGTCCCTGTATTATTTATTAATAAGCTGATACATAGGACAGAAATCTTCCAATAGAGTTTTTGTTCAACTCAAATCAAATATTATCAGACACCGGCTCGCGGTCCCGTTAGTGAGAACCACAAGTTTCATAAGAATCCGTTGCTAAGCAACCAGTCATCTGCATGACATTTATTATGATGGGGCTTCAGAAGAGGGAGGAGGCAATGAACCTGGAATGACAAGTACCCAGACACATGTATGGTTCAAACGCATTAACTTTTTATTGTACCAAGAATAAAGAAAATGACAAGCCACATGGTCTAGTGGTCAGAACGTCTGGCTACAGTTCACGAGGTACCAGGTTCGATTCTCGGTTACAGCGCAGAAATTTTTCCTGAAAAGGCAATTTTTCCTGTGTCCGTCCATAAATAGGTTGCAGCCGCCAAATTACTCTTCAAGGAACGACCACTCATATAAATTGAGGGAAAGAAGGCAGAGGACGGACACTGGAAAGTTTTCTTTTCTCAATCGTACTATCAGGGACTGGAATGCTTTACCTGCAGACTTACTAAAGGCTTTACCAACAACCAAAAATGTATTTAAAAATAGGCTTAAGGACCTTACTAATAGACGGTAATTATACACAGTACTTAAAGGGTGTAAATGATATGTTGTTATTGAAGTGTTGTATCAGTGAAGAATTATGTTGTGTCAGTGAAGTGTGTTGTATCAGTGAAGAAGTATGTCGTGTCAGTGAAGTGTGCTGTGTAAGTGAAACGTGTTCCTGTCAGTGAAGCTTTATAGTTTATAGTGGCAGTGCAAAGAATTTGAGCAGTGAAATGTTTTTGAAGTGTTAGTGAAATCAGGATAGAATCAGTGAAATGTGTCGTAGTTCCAGTGCAGTGAGTGAGTTGACAGCGAAATGAGTGTAATGTTGAAAGGTACTTGTGCAGATATGAACATATACTGTGAGTTTTAGTTCGATCTTAGTTTTAAGATACAAACTAGAATATTTCAAATGTTATTTTAAGTGATCGTTTCATTTAATTTAGTATATTCCTGTTATTATTATTATTATTATTATTATTATTATTATTATTATTATTATTATTATTATTATTATTATTAGTATTAATTATTAGTATTATCATTAATTGTATTTTTAATTAATAAGTTTATTATTGTCATTATTGAGTGTAATTAGTTACCACTGCCACCGGGTATATACCCATTGCAGTGTGAATACATACATACATACATACATACATACATACATAGTTTAGATTTAAGACCTCTCCTGGCGCCGCATACAACCCCTACTAAAAGATTAAGGACACCCTCTCCATAAATAATGTTTCACTCCCGTGCTTATATTTATGTGAAACCCCCTGATAATTATACAAGGACCAAATACCTGTGAAAAGTAAATTTTTACTGCAAACCCAATCTGCCTACTTCCAAACTGTGGATTTATAACAATTTCTCTACATATTTTGTAGGGGAAAAAATAATTACTCCACAATCCGTTGACTTAGACCAGTGGTTCCCAAACTTTCTGAAGGCGCGACCCATTTTTGGGTCTTTCTTTTGCCCTGCCGTACCGGTACTAAACACCATTCGAAAAATATAAATCCTTGTAAAATCGAAAATAAATGATAATTTTTACTCAAAATCAGTGGCTACCACCAAAAATATGTCCAAACTGAATTATACAGAGTGTTAAAAAAAGTATCCAATATTTTAGGAGGTGATAGTATGCATCAAAACAAGAAAATAATGTCTAATAAACATGGGTCCTACAACACATGTACGGCAATGCATTTCTCTGACCTAGAATACAGCAGACTCCAAGTTCGACATAGGCCTATATGTTGACATATATAAAGTCAACTGCCATTACACAAGGCGCGTGCTCGGGCAGGGCATAGTTGCGCCACACGGTCAGATAAAATGCAGCATATAAAAAAGGATCCCTATTTTGTGGGCATAGTTGCGCCCCGTTCCCATCAGGTAGAGAAAAAGGCATGGCGCAGTCGCGCCCCGATGAAATAGATAGAGAAAAAGACACTAGTTGCAATCCCCGTTCCCATCAGGTAGAGAAAAGAGCATGGCATAGTTCGCCCCGTTAATCAAGAAAACCATTGATTTGCCCTTATTCCCATCAGGTAGAGAAAAGGCATGGCTATGAAGTTGCGCCCCGTTATCAAGAGAAAAAGGCATGATAGTTGAATCACTGAGTTGGCATCAGGTTTATTAACTGCATTTTTCTACTGTTTATCAGTGATTATCGATAGCCTACCGTTATCAAATGAAAACCATGAAGTTGGCAGTTCCCACAGGTAGAAAAAACTGTTTTTCTACTGTTTATGCAGTGATTATCGATAACCTACCGTTAAAATGAACACCATGAAATTGGCAGAGAAAAAGACACTTTAGCCTTAACCTTATTTTTCTTATTCGATTTATGCAGTGATTATCGATAACCTACCGTTAAAATGAACACCATGAAGTTGGCAGTATTTTATTAACTGTTTTTCTACTGTTTATGCAGTGATTATCGATAGCCTACCGTTAAAATGAACACCATGAAGTTGGCAGTACTTTATTAACTGTTTTTCTACTGTTTATGCAGTGATTATCGATAGCCTACCGTTAAAATGAACACCATGAAGTTGGCAGTACTTTATTAACTGAACAAATTTCAAAGACTGTTTATGCAGTGATTATCCATAGTCCTACCGTTAAAATGAAAGATTGAAAACCATGAAGTTGGCGAGTACTTTGGGAATTTTTTTCTACCTGTTTATGCAGTGATTATAGAACCTTATGAAAAATCATAGCCTACTGTGTTTATCGTTAAAATGAACAAGTATGCAGTTGGCATAGGCGCCTAGTTGGTACTTATTAACTGTTTTTCTACTGTTTATGCAGTGATTATCAATAGCCTACCGTTAAAATGAACACCATGCAGTTGGCAGTCTTATGTACTTAAGTTTTTCTACTGTTTATGCAGTGATTATCAATAGCCTACCGTTAAAATGAACAATTAGTTGGCAGTTATTAACTGTTTTTCTACTGTTTATCAAGTGATTATCAATAGCCTACCGTTAAAATGAACACCATGAAGTTGGCAGTACTTATTAACTATTTTTCTACTGTTTATGCAGTGATTATCAATAGCCTACCGTTAAAATGAACACCATGAAGTTGGCAGTACTTATTAACTATTTTTCTACTGTTTATGCAGTGATTATCAATAGCCTACTGTTAAAATGAACACCATGAAGTTGGCAGTACTTATTAACTGTTTTTCTACTGTTTATGCAGTGATTTTCAAAATCGATAGTTACTGTTTTTAAAATGTTTAACAATTATCAGCCTACTGAAATTAAATATGTTTTTACTCCTTTTATGCAGTGATTATCGATAGCCTACCGTTAAAATGAACACCATGAAGTTGGCAGTACTTATTAACTGTTTTCTACTGTTTATGCAATGATTATCAATAGCCTACTGTTAAAATGAACAATGAAGTTGGCAGTACTTATTAACTGTTTTTCTACTGTTTATGCATGATTATCAATAGCCTACCGTTAAAATGAACACCATGAAGTTGGCAGTACTTATTAACTGTTTTTCTACTGTTTATGCAGTGATTATCGATAGCCTACCGTTAAAATGAACACCATGAAGTTGGCAGTACTTATTAACTGTTTTTCTACTGTTTATGCAGTGATTATCAATAGCCTACTGTTAAAATGAACACCATGAAGTTGGCAGTACTTATTAACTGTTTTTCTACTGTTTATGCATGATTATCAATAGCCTACCGTTAAAATGAACACCATGAAGTTGGCAGTACTTATTAACTGTTTTTCTACTGTTTATGCAATGATTATCAATAGCCTACCGTTAAAATGAACACCAGTTTAAAATGAACCCATGAAGTTGGCAGTACTTATTAACTGTTTTTCTACTGTTTATGCAGTGATTATCGATAGCCTACCGTTAAAATGAACACCATGAAGTTGGCAGTACTTATTAACTGTTTTTCTACTGTTTATGCAGTGATTATCAATAGCCTACCGTTAAAATGAACACCATGAAGTTGGCAGTACTTATTAACTGTTTTCTACTGTTTATGCAGTGATTATCAATAGCCTACCGTTAAAATGAACACCATGAAGTTGGCAGTACTTATTAACTGTTTTTCTACTGTTTATGAAGTGATTATCATTAGCCTACTGTTAAAATGAACACCATGAAGTTGGCAGTACTTATTAAATGTTTTTCTACTGTTTATGCAGTGATTATCAATAGCCTACCGTTAAAATGAACACCATGAAGTTGCCAGTACTTTATTAACTGTTTTTCTACTGTTTATGCAGTGATTATCGATAGCCTACCGTTAAAATGAACACCATGAAGTTGGCAGTACTTTATTAACTGTTTTTCTACTGTTTATGCAGTGATTATCGATAGCCTACCGTTAAAATGAACACAATGAAGTTGGCAGTACGTATTAACTGTGTTTCTACTGTTTATGCAGTGATTATCGATAGCCTACCGTTAAAATGAACACCATGAAGTTGGCAGTACTTATTAACTGTTTTTCTACTGTTTATGCAGTGATTATCGATAACCTACCGTTAAAATGAACACCATGAAGTTGGCAGTACTTATTAACTGTTTTTCTACTGTTTATGCAGTGATTATCGATAGCCTACCGTTAAAATGAACACCATGAAGTTGGCAGTACTTATTAACTGTTTTTCTACTGTTTATGCAGTGATTATCGATAGCCTACCGTTAAAATGAACACCATGAAGTTGGCAGTACTTATTAACTGTTTTTCTACTGTTTATGCAGTGATTATCAATAGCCTACCGTTAAAATGAACACCATGAAGTTGGCAGTACTTATTAACTGTTTTTCTACTGTTTATGCAGTGATTATCAATCGCCTACCGTTAAAATGAACACCATGAAGTTGGCAGTACTTATTAACTGTTTTTCTACTGTTTATGCAGTGATTATCAATAGCCTACCGTTAAAATGAACACCATGAAGTTGGCAGTACTTATTAACTGTTTTTCTACTGTTTATGCAGTGATTATCAATAGCCTACCGTTAAAATGAACACCATGAAGTTGGCAGTACTTTATTAACTGACATATTCAAATGAGTGATCCGTTGGAATATGGGGCCTTAGCAGTCTTGACATTTTATTAGTGATTTTCACACCGTCTGTGGCGCATAATGAGGTTAATTTAAAATGAATGTTAATTTGGTGAAAAGGGTGAAGAGTTAATAATTGATAATGGTTCCAAGTTTCAATTTTCGAAACCCTGTACCGTAGGGTTAAGATATCGATGTAGAAACAAAAAATGCAGTTTATTTATTGTGTGTGATCAATAAAAAAGTGTTATTTTAAATAGCAAAATTGATCATACTCTAGGCCTACCTGATTTCAATGCAGCTATCACTGTAATATTTTTAAGTAATTTATTTATTTTATGACAACCACTTTCGTGTGTACTATGCTCTTCGGGGCGCAACTATGCCATGTCCATCCTGCTACCTAATTTCTTCGGGGCGCAACTATGCCATGTCCCATCTGCTACCTGATTTCTTCGGGGCGCAATTATGCCATGCCTAGGCCTCCCAATTGACCGCGGGGCGCAACTATGCCATACCGGCGTGCTCAATTGAGTGATTTGGTGGTCGGGATTCCATAGTAATATGCACTGTTTGGGCGAAGAATTTAAGAAAGATTAATTTTCTTTGGTTCTACAGAAAATATCTGTTATGGTAACAATGATTATTAGACGAGAAAAGTTCTTTACTTAGGTTCTTCTCCCAACAGTGCATATTATTGTGGAATCCCGGCCACCAAGTCACTCAGTTGAGTGCGCTCCTTGTATAATGGCAGTTGACTTGGAGTCAGGCCACAAGAGGGAAAAACACTAGAGGAGAGGGATTCGATCCGGTGCTGTGGATTGAACTTCGGAATAGCTCAGTGATTAGAGCACTTAGTACGTAGAACCAAGGACCCTGGTTCGATCCCCGGCGTCTGAGCAATTTTTTTGTCTTTTATAATAATCATTGTTACCATAACAGATATATTCTGTAGGACAAAAAAAAAAAATCTTTACTTAGATTTATGGCACAATTAAAGCCGTCATAATATAAGTCATGACGTTTTAGTTGGCATGGTAATATTTTACGGCACTGGTACAATAATGTGGCATATTATGAACGATGCTGTTTATAATGTTGGAGTACAAAAAAGTGTAGTCATTTAGACACTCAAACATAATATTATGAAGAGGAATCAATTCAATTAATTTGAAAATATAGTTCATATTATTTAATATCACTTTTGAGTTTTATATTTACGCTTGAATGTAATTTAGATCCCTGTTGAATTAAGTAGTTGTGTGTTTTAATTCTGAAAGACGATGCCGCCCGGCAGATTCTAATATCGGCAGGAAGAAGATACCTAATTCGAGGTGTAGATAGTAATCGCATGTTCTGTGTTTTGGTATAAAAAGAATAGTTTCTTGTTGAGACCGGGTGTCAAAGTTGTGAAGAGATGAGATACTCTGAAACAGACATGATAAGCAAGATACTCAAGAAGTATGCATAATTTGAAACAGCAGCGAGAACGCGTGTAGTGTTCTGAGGTTATCAAGTTGGAGCCACGACAGCTGTTCGAAGTATGGTGAAATATGGTCATATTTCCGAATGTTGCATATAAATCTAATGCACATATTATGGACGCGAAATAAATAAATAAATCCCACAAGGGTAGCTGCCCTTCAGTAAGGGTTGCCAAAAGACACAGCATACTAAGGAAATAAAAATAAAAATATACATCTGTGTTATCAGTAATTATTATTATTATTATTTTCAAATGGAAACTACCCTTGGAAAAGTACGTTTATTCAATCATTATTAGTAATCAGATAGAATATAAAGAAATTTAGGTGTACAGGTGATTACGTAAAATCTGAACAGACTATTTCATTACGTCTACAGCAATAATTTTCAAAAATTTTAAAGGAATTCCAAAAGACTTAAGACATTCAACTGAGAATTTTGGAATTGTTCCCCTTGCTCCGAACAATAGGCCAAATACTTCAATCTGGCCTTGTATATGATAATAATCCCTAAAGTACTCAATTGTAGTGTCATAGATTGTCTTCTTTTCTTCATGTACTGCTACAGTTTGTTCAACTGCAGTTTCAAAGCGCACGGTGGCATCGACGATAATTCCTCTGCCATTTCCTCTATTAATGGCAATGATGTTAACTTCCATCTTTTGCTTTACAGCTAATTTTGAAATTACAGTACATCAATTAATAGAATATTGCAATAATCAAATAAAGGCATCATCTGAATATGAAAAGGGGAGGAGATGTTTTTGTGACTTAGGGAGTGGAAAACTGAAAACACTGTTTAATTATCTAATATTTGTAATCTGAATATTCCAATGAGCTTCTGTCAAAGTAGACGCCAGAATTTATAACAATCGAGTTATAGGATACTGAAATATTATTTATAATAACTGATGGTGCATATAGTACTCGGAAAGAAGACAACAGTCTCTTGTGCCCAAGAATAACAGCCTGGAATTTATCTGGGTTTAATGTAAACCCGTATTTTGACACCAGGTGTGAAGTTAGGTCCTCATTAAACATTTTCAATGAGTCATTCAGCATTTCCGGGCGGAAATGTAACTAAATTTGGAGGTCGTAAAGATGACATCTGCTTTGTTTCAGTATTTTATTTTCTAACATCTGTCAGTTTCCAAAAGTAGTGTGAACTTCTTCGAAACCGTGCTCAATTTCAGGCGGACACCTGTCTGTCGCACAGCAAGAGCGGAGACTTCAATGCCAGTATAAAACACGACTCAAGCGCGTCATATACTGACAATATGCGTTTTAGATTTTCACGATGGACGTGATCAGAAGCAGACTTTTGGATATTCCATCGTGTCCTGGAACTTAAGACTTTTTATGTTCCACAGGTTACAACATTATGACAGAAAGATATGACCAGAGGGCTCGCCTAGTCTGTTGGGCTGATTGGCTGCTTCCTCAAACAACTGAGCTATGACAATATTCTTCGCTGTTGCTTATAATTAATATACACCGTGTCCCGTTGAACATGCTTCACAGACTTTGTTTTTGCTACCCAAAGAACACACGAGACTTTCTGCTGAAACAGTCCACATGGTTAGTTTTACAGTATGTACGTTGTTATTTTATTTATTTTGTAGATTTAATAATTAATGTATTAATGAAACAAACCAAAGCTAAACTTAAAACACAGTAACATTAAACTTTCAAAGCACAATAAAATTCGTTCAGGACACTAGAAAATTCGTAATTCGTACAGAATTAGTTTCCTGTTATTTGTTTCTCAATGGCAACCATTGTCACATAAATAGCAAGATCTGCACTGCTAATTCTATTATTTAACCTTCTAATAGAAATCGATTAATGTATTTATTAAAAACTATTGCAATAATTATGTAATATAATGTTATTAATGATATAACTACCATAGATGAAATGAATGAATGAATAAATGAATGAATGAATGAATGAATGAAGCCACTGTATCCCATGAAGGGCTAGGGCCTCCTACAGGAGGGGAAGCTCGGTTGGTGTGGTTCACATGATGAGCTATTTCACGTGAACAATATTTACATTCACATTCACTATGTGAGATACACTACAGTTCGTCAAATTTTAGTTCTATATGAGTTTGTTCACTATCTGTCTCCACTCGTTCCTGTTGCGGGCGATGGTTGACCAGTTCCCTCCCAGCTGCTGCTTGAATGTGTCTGCCCATCTTCTTCTTGGCCTGCCTGGTGTTCTCCTTCCTATGTACGGGTCCCACATGGTGGTTTCTCGCGCCCATCTGCCTTCGTTATGAGGGATTTTTCTGTGATGTTCTCAGAAGCTGTAATTTTCTGCAGTGCCGTGTTGGAGACCTTGTCTCTCAGTGAAACGCCAACTATCTTCCAGGAAGTTCCTCTCCATTTTCCTTTGACATATTTCGATGTTGGTCTTTTTGCCTCTCTGTGAGGGCCCAGGTTTGGCAACCGTATGTTAGCACCGGGAAATAAATTAAATAATAACGTTTATTTCATTTATATTATGTTGAATAATAATTCATGGGTTTGCGACCTCTATGTTGGAGTAAGATTTAATTTGGGTGTAGAATTTCAATTTGCCATACCACTAATTGCTGGAATCCGATTAGACACCCAAATAACAACCGAATAATTTATATCGTGCATATACATGGTCCAAATTATGAGGGATTCACAACCAGAGTGGACCAAGTTCATCTGGAATAGTTCTGAGATATTGAGTCTTAAAGTTCCTGGCTCACGCTTAGCAACCTTCACCTTCCATAGGAAATGCTGCCCTCTGTGGAGTAACAAATGAGTTATGGACTTGGTTTGTTACGGGAATGAATAAATCTAAGTTTTCTTCATTCGAGATTGTATTAATCCACAAACTGATCACTGGTGGACTTGGTCCACTCTGGTTGTGAGCTCCTCTTATATAAGTCGGCCTGAGTAGCGCAGTCGGTATAGCACTTGCCTTTTATGCTCGAGGTTGCGGGTTCGATCCCGGCCTAATGCGACATTTAATTGTGCTTAAATGCGACAGGCTCATGTCAGTAGATTTACTGGCATGTGAAAGAACTCCTGCGGGACAAAATTCCGGCACATCCGGCGACGCTGATATAACCTCTGCAATTGCGAGTGTCATTAAATGAACCATATTTTTATATACATACAAATATAAATGTAAAAAAACTATAAATAATTTATTTGTGATTAATAAAATTAATAATAAGGGATTACTACAAAACTACCAATGCTACCAGGAATCACTTACGCTGTTTTATGAAATATTTTTTTAAAATTTACTTTTGGAATTCACAAATGTTCAATCTGTACTCCTTGCGCCACGTGGTACACATCAAGTTCATTCCAATTTAAAAATGTAAACTAAAAATCAGTTCATCTAAAATTCTAAATCATTAGAAAGTGGGGGACGTAGGCCTAAGCCTTGCATTTCACAAATCTCTGAAGAAAACGGTTGCACGGTGTGAGATCGGGGCTCCTTGGTGGCCAACATGCGACAGCGCAGTTGTCGTCTATTGCACGGTAGAAGTGAATCGTCCAGATAATTTCTAATATCTCGGTGTTAGTCACCCTATTGGAAGATGAAATTCTCCCGGTCTTCATGCAGTTGAGACAGTTCCTCAACTTAACAGCGCAAAATTCATGTCGATATCACAGATAGACATCTTAGGTATTATGCTTACTATCAGTCCAGTAATGCCACCAGTGTGGCTTATAGAAACTCTACAATTCCTCAACCTAACAGTGCAAAATGTATGAAGATGCATGTTGATATCACAGATAGTTTTTCGTTTTATGCAACACTGACAGTATCTATTTATTTTGCAGTAATCTCTATTTAACTATTATTATTATTATTATTATTATTATTATTATTATTATTACTATTATTATTATTATTATTATTATTATTATTATTCCATTAGGAAAGTTCAGGATAACAAGCAGCGTTTGGAATTGAACGCGTTACATCAGCTTCTTGTCTATGCGGATGACGTGAATATGTTAGGAGGAAATCCACAAACGATTAGGAAAACACGAAAATTGTACTTGAATCAAGTAAAGCGATAGAGTTGGAAGTAAATCCCGAAACGACAAAGTATACGATTATGTCTCGTGACCAGAATATTGTACGAAATGGAAACATAAAAATTGGAGATTTATCCTTCGAACAGGTAGAAAAATCCAAATATCTTGGAGCAACAGTAACAAATATAAATGACACTCGGGAGGAAATTAAACGTAGAATAAATATGGGAAATGCCTGTTATTATTCGGTTCAGAAGTTTTTGTCATCCAGTCTGCTGTCAAAAAAATCTGAAAGTTAGAATTTATAAAACAGTTATATTACCAGTTGTTCTGTATGGTTGTGAAACTTGGACTCTCACTTTGAGAAAAGAACAGAGATTAAGGACGTTTGAGGATAAGGTTCTCAGGAAAATATTCGGGGCTAAGAGGGATGAAGTTACAGGAGAATGGAGAAAGTTACACAACACAGAACTGCACGCTTTGTATTCTTCACCTGACATAATTAGGACCATTAAATCCAGAGGTATGAGATGGGCAGGGAATGTAGCACGTATGGGCGAATCCAGAAATGCATATAAGGTGTTAGTTGGGAGACCGGAGAGAAAGGACCTTTGGGGAGGCCAAGACGCAGGTGGCAGGATAATATTAAAATGGATTTGAGGGAGGTGGGACATGATGATAGAGACTGGATTATTCTCGCACAGGATAGGGACTTATGTGAGGTCGGCAATGAACCTGCGGGTACTTTAAAAGGGATAAGTAAGTATTATTATTATATTATTATTATTGTTATTATTATTATTATTATTATTATTATTATTATTATTATTATTATTCCATTAGGAAAGTTCAGGATAACAGGCAGGGTTTGGAATTGAACTGGTTACATCAGCTTCTTGTCTATGCGGATGACGTGAATATGTTAGGAGGAAATCCACAAACGATTAGGGAAAACACGAAAATTGTACTTGAATCAAGTAAAACGATAGAGTTGAAGTAAATCCCGAAACGACAAAGTATACGATTATGTCTTGTGAGCAGAATATTGTACGAAATGGAAATATAAAAATTGGAGATTTATCCTTCGAACAGGTAGAAAAATCCAAATATCTTGGAGCAACAGTAACAAATATAAATGACATTCGGGAGGAAATTAAATGCAGAATAAATATGGGAAATGCCTGTTATTATTCGGTTCAGAAGTTTTTGTCATCTAGTCTTCTGTCAACAAATCTGAAAGTTATAATTTATAAAACAGTTATATTACCGATTATTCTGTATGGTTGTGAGACTTGGACTCTCACTTTGAGAGAGGAACAGTGATTAAGGACGTTTGAGGATAAGGTTCTCAGGAAAATATTCGGGGCTAAGAGGGATGAAGTTGCAGGAGAATGGAGAAAGTTACACAACGCAGAGCTGCACGCATTGTATTCTTCACCTGACATAATTAGGATCATTAAATCCAGAGGTATGAGATGGGCAGGGAATGTAGCACGTATGGGCGAATCCAGAAATGCATATAAGGTGTTAGTTGGGAGACCGAGAGAAAGGACCTTTGGGGAGGCCAAGACGCAGGTGGCAGGATAATATTAAAATGGATTTGAGGGAGGTGGGATATGATGATAGAGACTGGATTAATCTCGCACAGGATAGGACTTATGTGAGGTCGGCAATGAACCTGCGGGTACTTTAAAAGGGATAAGTAAGTATTATTATTATATTATTATTATTGTTATTATTATTATTATTATTATTATTATTATTATTCCATTAGGAAAGTTCAGGATAACAAGCAGCGTTTGGAATTGAACGCGTTACATCAGCTTCTTGTCTATGCGGATGACGTGAATATGTTAGGAGGAAATCCACAAACGATTAGGGAAAACACGAAAATTGTACTTGAATCAAGTAAAGCGATAGAATTGGAAGTAAATCCCGAAACGACAAAGTATACGATTATGTCTCGTGACCAGAATATTGTACGAAATGGAAACATAAAAATTGGAGATTTATCCTTCGAACAGGTAGAAAAATCCAAATATCTTGGAGCAACAGTAACAAATATAAATGACATTCGGGAGGAAATTAAATGCAGAATAAATATGGGAAATGCCTGTTATTATTCGGTTCAGAAGTTTTTATCATCCAGTCTGCTGTCAAAAAATCTGAAAGTTAGAATTTATAAAACAGTTATATTACCAGTTGTTCTGTATGGTTGTGAAACTTGGACTCTCACTTTGAGAGAGGAACAGAGATTAAGGACGTTTGAGGATAAGGTTCTCAGGAAAATATTCGGGGCTAAGAGGGATGAAGTTACAGGAGAATGGAGAAAGTTACACAACGCAGAGCTGCACGCATTGTATTCTTCACCTGACATAATTAGGAACATTAAATCCAGACGTTTGAGATGGGCAGGGCATGTAGCACGTATGGGCGAATCCAGAAATGCATATAAGGTGTTAGTTGGGAGACCGGAGAGAAAAGACCTTTGGGGAGGCCAAGACGCAGGTGGGAGGATAATATTAAAACGGATTTGAGAGAGGTGGGATATGATGTTATAGACTGGATTAATCTTGCACAGGATAGGGACTTATGTGAGGGCGGCAATGAACCTGCGGGTTCTTTAAAAGGCATAAGTAAGTTATTATTATTATTATTATTATTATTGAGAAGAGAAAAAATCAAATGATTCTGCCTCAAAAGTGAGTAGTTATATAATTAGCATAGTGGTACTCATAATCCAATCAATAACGTAAATCTTTGTACAAACCAATATGGCCTACAATACTACGGCGTTGAAGAGAGCTAAGTGTATATCAAATTATGAAATGTACATATTGATTTATTACACGTAATTATTAATTGTTCGGGATGCATATCAAGTTTTAAGAACATGTGAAATCAATCCCCAAGTGTTGGTCAATATGAACCAACTGTCCTAGTTTAATGTTTTCGAACATATATCAATTTCAACGACCTCTCCAATTACACGTTCCCAGTAGCCTGATTTTGTAGCTAGTCTTGCCGAAGAAAATCTTGTGCTACGGTTGATGCAATGTTAGACTATCGCAGACTTGTCCTGTTGATACAACCTAATGTGCCGAGCATGTTCATTTCTTTGCATTTCAATGACCTGTTTGAGAGAAATAAACTTCCCGACTTTCACACAGAAGTTAATAAATTCCCTCAACTTTGACTACTATGCTGTCTTTCATGTGTTATGGGACATTACTTATTATTTAGGGGAACAAAATAATATTCTTTATATTGACTTTCGCTAATCTTATACATTATCTACCAAAAACTAATTGGACACTGTTTTTGCCCCTTTAGAACCTCGTGGTACCACCTCTTGTTGGTATAACAGCAGCCACCCTGTCAGGCATGCTCTCCACTAGTTTGTGTAGGATATCCACTGGAATGTGTCGCCATTCCTCTTGCAACATGGCACTCAGTTGGACAATGGAAGTTGGCCCCATGTTTCGGCGGCTACTATGCAGTGGTATGCAGACAATAATGTTCACCGGTTGGACTGGCCTGCACAGAGTCCTGATCTCAATCCCATTGAGCACCTTTGGGACGAATTGGGCTGGCGATTGAGATCTCAGGAGATGCGGCCAACTTTATACTAACTTTTCCTGGAATTTATATTTTTGCTTGCCTGATTTTTATAAGAGAAAATGTGGATAAATATTGTAGTAGATAAAACATTCCTGATTATGTTACTAGATCATGTGATGATTTCGGTTTGAAATATTTTCGGACTTTCAAAGCACTGAGAAGTTGGGAAACTATTACAGACGTGGACAAATTATTAGCAAAATTGAAGATTTTTTTATATATTTTTTTTTATAAAATATGATTCTTCAATTTAGACTACAGTTGAAGCATTTCCAAATTATTAGCAAAATTGAAGATTTGTATTGTATATTTTTGAAAATTTAACTCTTCAAACTACATATATAACAAATTATAGCAAAAGAAGACTTTATTATATATTTTTACAAAATTCGATTCTTCAATTTGGAATACAGTTGACATTTTGGATATTTCCAAATTATTAGCAAAACTGAAGATTTTTATTTTATAGTTTTACAAAATTAGCTTCAATTTTTAACATTTTTGCTAATTTACAAATTATAGCAAAATTGAAGATTTTTATTATATATTTTTACAAAATTTAACTCTTTAATTTGAACTACAGTTGACATTTTTGCATATTTATGTATACTGTTTAGAAATATGCAAAATTGTCAACTGAACGGTAGTCGAAATTGAAAAGTCAAATTTTGTAAACAGAATTATCTAAAAATTCAATTTGTTAATAATTTGTCCACGTCTGTATAATAACATTTTTTAACGTCTTGTCTTTAAACCCAAATGTATTGCTCTTTAACTGATAAGGCTTTTTATAGTTAACTTCTTTTTGGAGGTGAATGATCTTGTTTCAATTTGTAACCGAAATAAATTTTAATTGTTTAATGACCAATTATTATTATTATTATTATTATTATCATCATCATCATCATTTGATATCTTCTTCTGCCCAGAACTCTTCTCCCGTTCACCATACCTTCCAGTGCATTCTTAACACGTTCCATTCTTCTCCATATCCACATTTCAAGTGCTTCTATTCGCTTCTCTTCACTTCGTCGTAATTTCCATGTTTCTGCCCCATACTGTTATACTCCACACAAAGCACTTCATTAGTTTATTCCTTAGTTCTTTTTCCAAAGTTACAAGGTTTTTATCTTAATAGACATTATAATAGCGTGCATTCAAATTTTGATAGCAAGTATCAAAAATATTCTCAATCAAGGATAGAAACACAAAAACTAATTGACAACAAAAGCATCGTGCCACGTAACAGAAATTAAGCCATTAAGATGCGGAGGTTCTTAGGGTGTGCCTTCTAGCTGTATGTGATACTTTTTTTTTTCCTAAATTTCCAAATTCAAAGCAGATCACAGGTGAAATAAAACAACAGATCAACCTGCTCGTATTGGTATGATTTTGGAGTAGAGTAGCAGAATCTGCCATTCCACTTCAAAATACTAGTAATATGTGTTAGTTCTATTACTTTATACTGAAATAATAATAATAATAATAATAATAATAATAATAATAATAATAATAATAATAATAGGCCAAATAATTTAATAATTAAAAATAGGTCATTAACGAAAGGGCAACTTCGAAGAACAGAAGCAGCTGAAATGCGATTGCTAAGACCTCTTGCAGGATATACTCTTTACGACCATAAAATAAACGCTGACATCCGAACAGAATTGAATATCACCGCCATTACGGATACTATAGAATCTTACCGCAACAACTGGTATGAACATGTATTAAGAATGCCCAACAATAGGTTACCCGAGAGACTATTGGATTATACACCTCATGGAAAACGAGACATCGGAAGACCAAGGAAGAGATGGAAAGACCAACTTTCTTCTGGAAGCGGAACAGGCCAGGAGGCCTAATCCAAGACTGTTATTGATGATATTGAAAAATCGACGCATTTTGTCGATCTTCAGTACTGTGAAAGAAGGCAATGTGGCTCTCGACAAATTACTATTTCTCACTTTTGGCTCTCCTCTAATTTCTAGTGAGTACCACTGGTGTAGACAGACAGATAGGTAGATTGAGAGATGGATAGATAGAGACGGACGGACGGACGGACGGACAGACAAACAGACAGACAGAAATTAAGTCTGTGTCACTATCTGATACTTGCTGGCTCTTAAAAAAAAGTACTTTGGGTTTCTCCTGAAAAAAAAATGACAAATGCTAAGCATACATGGAAACTGTCAAAAGCGAAACATTTGTCGTCTATTCCGCGAATCTCAGGTTCTGGAAATATGTAATCAAGTAGTTAGGGGCGTCACTGCACTTTGGAAGGCGTACATCAGTAGAATTATGTGTACGCGAGGTTCACTGGTGCATAGAGAGCATGGAACCGACGACTTTTACGTGACGTCTCATAGCGGATAACATAAATTAACGTTGAAATTATTCCGAATGTAGCCTGCAGTCTAACTTGTATTTGTACTAAAAGAAATTGAAAAAAAAAATTATGAATACCTAATAAATGAAGGGTTCCGAGCCATAGTGGGCCAAGCGCCATTTATTAAAAACGGAGAAAGCAAGGTTTAAAGTTAAGGTTTTGTTTTGTATAATTTTGCTCTGTAAAATTTTTATATAATTGAGAATGGTACCAGAAAGAGAATGAAGTGAACAGATCCCTTGAAATTATGTCTAAATTGTTTATAAAAATTATTTTGTTTATAATTTTTACATACAACTTGAAACATGATAGCTCATGCAGTTTTTAAGATAGAGCCACATTTTTTCACTGTTTTATAGCTAAAACTATTCTTTAGTGCCTGACATAGAGCTATTTTTTATTTTTATTTACATTAATTAAATATTACGAAATATGTAACTTACAATAATATTTTATGTTGCATAAATCATGTAAAAATCCATAGATAATTATTAACTACATTAATGTTATTTTACTCATTGTCAGGCACTGGGGGACATTTCAAGCTTCAAAATGACACCAATATCTTCTTGGTATCACCATATTTGGCTGAGATATCATGTTTGAAAGAATGAAATATTCTAAAATTACTATTTACAGGAAATGAGCCACAAACTTTCAGAGCCTAGAAGACTGCATTATCATATGTCACCCCTTAAGCAGCTTCATGTCGGTCCAGTTTCAGCTTCTTTCTGCCACTCAAATACCTTCACCTTGTTTTAACTTCAGGTGTTGAATTTTTTTTTTTTTGGCATTTTTGTCCTTATTTTCCATTGATGCAACAAATCCTGCGATGGTGTTTGTCCTAGGGTTTATGCCCATCGTCCTCAGAATTGTAATTTCTAATTTTGGACTCATTAAAATGACGTACAACATCACTGACACACAAATTTACAGTTTTTTGACTAACAGTAAAAGATTATAAATTACTTCATTACGTAAAAAAGTTTTTTTAATCTAATGATCATGCCCTGTTATTATTATTATTATTATTATTATTATTATTATTATTAATTATTGTTAGTATCAATTGCTAGTATTATTATTAATTTATTTTTATTAATTGTGTTTAGTATTGTCTTTATTTGAGTGTAATTAGGTACCACTGCCACCGGGTATATACCCATTGCAGTGTGAATAAATACATGCATACAGATATTTATGCATCTATTTCGGGACTAGAAAGAAGTTTATTTTACAAGCAATGCTGGACGAGGGGATTGACAGCTATGAAGATCACTCCAAAAGTAATGCACTCCAAAAGTAAGTGACCGTGGCTGATGACGCAGCATTTTGGAAAATGGGACTTATCTGAAAAACCATAAGGCATAAATCGAAAATTCTTATATCAAATTAAAGGGGAGAAAATTCTCTGTTAAAATAGTTATATTTTGAAAATTCTAATTTTTCATTATTTTTTGGGTTTTGTGGTGGTACATATACCTTAAGTGAATACCAAAGTTTAATGAAGATTGATATGTCATATAGTTTTAATATGCATACTTTATATTACTTGCTATATGTTTAATTAAATTATAATAATCACTTAATTTTAACCCTTGTTTTCTTCGCATTTTATTTATGGCGCTTTGCCCACTATGGCTCTGAATCCTTCAAATATAATTATTTTTAGTGAACCGTTAGACTAGATTATAATTAAATCGATTATTATTGAAAAAACACATGTCCACTTTTTTGACAAATTGAGTTATGACTAAGGAGCGGATTCCTATGTAATTAAATATTCTTTTTGCGTGTGATAAAACACAATTAACAAAGTTAACAATTCCGAACATGAAGTTTCAAGTTTAAAACCCGAAATTTATTTCACATAAAAGCACATACTTTCACCAAAAAATTATGTAAATACATATTTTCAGGAAATCTATTATAAATACATAAATCATGCAGTTTTTTTACTTAAATAATTTTTTAGAAGAACTTTTTAAATATTTTAAAACTAAATCAATTATATCACTCAGAAGTAGATTATCTTTTTTAAGAATTCTTGGTTGCTTCGAGTTTCTAAGCGCTGTGTGGTGTATCCGTGATCCATTTTCGTAATAGTTTCGCCTCAAGTTCTGAGAACTGCTAGGAAGCTTATCAGTGTTATTATTAGAGAATAAATTAACATGAACAAGAAGGAGAGATCTTGCAACACATAAAGCGTGGAATGAAATCATCTTCAGCAACAATAAATATTCCTAATTGTTTGTGAAACACAACAGATAAGAGTTCTGGTATGAACATTATTTCATTTAAATAAATCTCTCGTCTCTCGCTCATGTATATCGAGTATATCTTGTTGTGATTCCCTGTTATCGAGCTTCGTCAATCGATATCCTTCAAGATATACTGAAAGATTGTTATTTAAAAAACGATTTGGCCTTCCTATTAGCAAATTTAAGCTTTTTGTGTGACACCATAAAAAACTCGAAACATCCAAAAACCTGTTGTCTGAAACAGGGAGGTGCGTGCCATGGAAATTAAACTAGACTCGCTACCAGGTTCAGAAGCACAATTACTAAGGGACAAATTACAGAATGTGTTTGGGAAAAACGGTGGATATAAAAAAATGTGTAAAGTTGCTCAAGTATTGGAGGGTGTGCCTGTAGGTGAAATTGACGGTGTTTGTGTTTGTGACATTCCTGTCTTTAAATATGCACGTCTGACGTCCTGTGATGTGGAAAGATCGTTTTCACAGTACAAGTCGTTGTTCAGAGATAATCGGCATGCATTTGTGATGGAGAATTTGGAGATGACCTTTGTTGTTCACTGCAATTCTCGGCTAACTACTAGCACTCAAGTGTGGTTGGTGAGTACCTAGTAATTTTTTTTTCAAGCTAAGTAAGATATTTTTGTCATATTAAAAAAAAAAACATTTTTTTTTTTGTTTTTAGCAAATATTTTCGTATTTTATAGTAATAAAAATTAAATATATTTAAAATTTTTAGCACATAAAAATCCGCTCCCTAGTTATGACCACCATCATATTCTTCTTACTGTAGCACACCGTTTGCTGAAGAAAAGGCACAAATATGTGCTCTCCACTGAACGTTACAGTGTGAAGAAGTTTCCGTTTAGTATTGAAAGGACACGTGTCCAGGACATGTCTCCTATCAGTAACAAACTCTCTTCTTTTCCCATCATTCTTTGCATGATATACAATGTAAAATCTCATGATTCCATTATTTGTTTACAACAGTTACAAAATGGCGAGTAGTTGAATCATTAGGGAAAGGAGTGCCTAAAGATCACAATATATTTCTAAATTTCACAGTATTCAATGATGGTTCTTGATGCTAAGTACAGTGGTTGCATATGAATATATTGATGGAGTAATGACACACACATTCAAGTTAATGCGTAGAACTAATGCGATGTATCCTAATGACTTGAAACTACCTGAAAGTAAATCATATTATGAAAAAGTTCCAATAAATAAGAAGAAAGTTGAAGATGTCAGCCAAGTTATACAGTGTGTATTTCCTAAATATCTTCAATTTTATGAAGAAATTCCCCACTAGTCGACAGAAGAAAAAACAATGAAGATGACTGAAAGCTTCAGAGGAAGTGTTTAATGAAGAAACTTAATAGTAATATGCGTTACAAGAGCGGTATGTTGAAGTTTTCATGTTAGAGGAAAAGATTGAAAAAGCGAAACGTAGTTGAGCTTTTTTAATTTCCGAGAATTAAAAGAAAACATACCGCTCGTGTATCGTACATTATTTTGTGCGAAGATCGTTTACTACATACCCGAAAAAGGAATTTCTAATTAGTTGCAATGAAATCTCCATCTTGGTTTCTGTTCAATGACGGCAAATTTGCAAAACAAAAATATCTATTTTCAACATTGTTGCTTTAAAATGTTTTCTGTGTTTACTATACTCCAGCAGGCCTTGATATACGTCTGTCTTTTTTTTCCCCAGTCTATAAATGCGAACTTAAAACAAACGGTAAGGTTATGTAATGATTTAGAGTTTACTTAATTTTTGAAAATATTTAAAAACAATAATTAACATTGCAATTTAGGTGAAATTGCAGTGGTAAGTTTCCAATTTATAATTATTACTATGTTAAACGTCTCTAAAAGTAATATGTTAAAAGCCTAAATCAGTAAAATGAATGTCGCGCTTACGCGGTAAGAAGAGGGAAATTGTTATGTGTGTTACGTTGGGAATACTGAATGTGGAATTTTAGACTTTCCGCGGATTGGTTTTGCTTTTAAATTGCTTTATTTCAGAAATAAGATTTTGCCCTAGTAAAGTAATGTTCTAAACAGATACATTCTTAAATATTTGTTAGTCAATAATAGTTAAAACACATTTAAGAACATAAAAATGCATATTATTACGTTTTACTTATTGTTTATTATTGAAAGGACACAAGTCCATCATAAATATTATTTTTTTACAGTTAAGTTTTAGTGATGTTACCATTAATTTATGCATGTAAATGTAACTTAACACCTTTGTCGTCGAATAAAAAATATCTGATTACACTACAAAGTACCATCAGTAAAATAAACAGTGTTTTACTTCTCCTGTAAAATTGACAAAAGTGGACATGTGACCTTTCAAAAATAATCGGTTCAATTCAATCTAGTACAATGTTCTCATTGTCAGTGGATAAGCTACTCATTCCCACGAACGTGACAGGACGTGCCGGGGCAACTATCCCCGGTCGCCCCTACGGGGAAATCAGGTCGACAGAACTCAGGCTACTCCCACAAGCCCAACGGTCAGGCCACCTGTACCAGTGGCGCCATGCGGGGCGGTACAGCCTGTCCCCCGAGGAACGACATGGGTTCCATGAAGCCTTCCCCTTCCTACTGGCCCACCTGAGGACTTGGAATTGAAAGGGCTTGATCCTGTAATATTTGCGGTTTAAAACTGTTATGGTGTAGGCGTAGGGTTTCACGAAGTACTGAGCAGAACTACGGAAATTAAATTATTCACTACAGCAATGGCGCACGGTAAAATAAAGACAGTCTTTAGGATTATATATACTTAGAGTTCGTGGTTGTTAGCATTTGTATTTTAAGAACTTAGCATTTTGAATTGTAATGTTGGCAGTTTGTAGCATTTATGATTTTTGTAGGTTATAGACAGAAAAGAGTAAATCAAGGATAATAAATTGTGAAACAAAAACAAATTTTGGGATGAAATCAACCTATAATTTACGTTCATGATCAATGTTACATTCAGTTCAGGCATTGGAATTTGAGCTCTTCGGGCAAGAAAATGGTAACACACAACATTTTGAATTCTGAGATCTTTTGGTTACAGCTTATTTCCCTAGAAATCTCTAATATCCTGTGTGTAAAAACAGCATGTTGACAGTCAATTCTAAGTAGGCCTACTATAATTTTTCCACTTTCCTGCCGTTGGTGTTAAGAAAATGGTACACATTTCAATAGAGCTGTTCAAAGCAACATTTGTAATCAAGATCTGAAGATAGGATGTGAACTATCAGGAAGGATGAAGGATGAAATATGAAAAAAGGATGAAAGGATGAAAGGTGAAAGAAAGAAACAAAGAAAGAAAGAAAGAAAGAAAGAAAGAAAGAAAGAAAAAAAGAAAATGAAAGAAAGATGAAAGAGAAAGAAATGGATGAAAGAAAGGAAGAAATAAAGATGAAAGATGACACAAAAAGAAAGAAGGATGAAAGAAAGAAAGAAAAAAGATGAAAGAAAGAAAGAAAAAGAAAGAAAAAGCTCAAAAGAAAGAAAGAGAGAAAGAAAGGAAGGAAGAAAGAAAGGAAGAAATAAAGATGAAAGATGAATGGAAGAAGGCTGAAAGATGAAAGAATGTAGAATGAGAGATGACAGAAAGAAGGATGAAAGATAAAAGAAAGAAGTATGAAAGATGAGAGATGGATGAAATTTAGATGGACGTAAGACAAAAAGAAATAAAACAAGAGAGATATAAAGGTGAATGAAAGAAAGAAAGAAAGACAGTAGAAGGAAAGAGAGTGAATTGAAAGAAATGTAAGACATAACAAAAAAACTCAAAGATATTCAGAAAGACTAAAGAAAGAAAATAGAGAATTAATGGGTGGAAGAGAAAGAAAGAATATAAAAAGTGTCTGCACAAACAATGTACGAAAGAGTCTTTCTCTCTCTCGCTGTTATTTATACTCGTTTTAACGTCTTTGGTCATATTGTATTGTATTATATTGTATTCATTAACATTCCATGGTATTCATACATTGCTTACAGCTAGAATATGGAACAAGTAAAAAAACTTAATACTACTATAAGGTCTTAATTTAAAGTCACAGTCTAGATGAAATATATACAGACGAGATTTACAATATAGTCTACTAGTACAACACAAAGTTTTAGTATCAATTTCATGAAGCGTTATTGAATGTCATGAATTCACCTACAGAATAGAAGGCGTGAGAAATTAGGTACTTCTTTAATTTGGCCTTAAATAATCTCATGTTTTGAGTTTCATTTTTTATATCGATAGTGAGGCTATTAAAAATTTTACTGCCATATAACGCACTTCTTTTGATAGCATGATAGACTTGCCGATGGAGTATGAAAGTCATTTTTTGACGTGTATTTATGCTATGAACTGTTGAATTAGTTACATAGTTTTCACGATTGCATACGAGGAAGATTATTAATGAAAAGATATACTGACAAGCCATGGGCATTATTTGTAGTTTTTTTTAAATAGTCCTACACGATTCCCTAGATTTGGCACCTACTATTATTCTAATTACTCTTTTTGTAATAGGAATATACTGTTACTATCTGTGGAATTTCCCCAGAATATTATTCCAAAACTCATTATCGAGTGGAAGTATGCAAAGTATATTGTTTTTAAGGTATTGATATTTACTATCTTTTGCATAGATCTAATACCAAAACAAGCTGAATTTAGTTTGGGGTAATTTCTTTAATATGATTTTTCCAATTTAACACATTATCGATTTTTAAGCCAAGAAATTTGGTTGTTGGTGTTTCTAATAGGGATCTATTGTTAATTATTGCGCTAGAAATTTGCGGGGTTGAATTTGGACAGGATTTAAATTGAATTATGTTAGTTTTGTTACAATTTAATACCAATTTATTGACTGAGAACCAGTCACATATTTTGAAGAGAATTTCCTCTGTTGAAGACTGGAATATGTTGGACTTATTGGCTGTACTATACTTGTGTCATTTGCAAAAATATGAGATGATCTACATTACATATCGCGAGTAAAGAATCTTATTGATACAAGATAAAACAATAGAAAAGCATGTAGAAAGGACAGAAATTGTCAGTATATCTGTTAGCGATTCATACAACACGCTGCGCTGTACACAGAAACGCAGTTTTAACAAAGTGCCAGCAATCAGCTGATTATTACGTGCTAAGGGCATTTAAACACTAGATGCAATGAAATGAGTTGCTGGACTGCCCGTGATGAAATTTATTTATTTATTCGCTCGTTTTCATACTCTCTCTCGCTATCATAATATTAATACTCGATCACTACGCGATAACACGCTAGAAATTCCACTTCACACATCATCTCTGTATTCCTCATCTTTCATTGTTGCTTCGTCACTGGAACTCTCTGCCGCCTGAAGTCAAGGGCTGCCGAACATTGAATTCTTTCAAATCCAAGTTAGAAAATTATCTTATGACGAGTTGCCAAACTAACTTACTATTATGACAAGTGTTGTATTGCATGTTTCCACGTATTCACATTTTTTTAATGTTCTAGTGATATTTAACTTATTTTATATTTTTGTTTCATATTTTCCGATAATGGTATATATATATATATATATATATATATATATATATATATATATATATATATATATACACATATATATAATGTGATAAGTTGAGCTATATTATATATATATATATATATATATATATAATCATAATTTTCTTACTGTGTGTACCTAAAAATATTGTATTCATTGTATGCTTTGTACTGTACTATTTTATTACTACTACTACTACTACTACTACTACTACTATTCTTATTTTTATCATTATTATTATTATTATTATTATTATTATTATTATTATTATTATTATTATTATTGTTCAGGATAATAGACAGGGTTTAGAGTTGAATGGGTTGCATCAGCTTCTTGTCTATACGGATGACGTGAATATGTTAGGAGAAAATCCACAAACGATTAGGAAAACGCGGAAATTCTAGTTGAAGCAAGTAAAGCGATAGGCTTGGAAGTAAATCCCGAAAAGACTAAGTATATGATTATGTCTCGTGACCAGAATATGGTACGAAATGGAACTATAATAATTGGAGATTTATCTTCCGAAGAGGTGGAAAAATTCAAATATCTTGGAGCAACAGTAACAAATATAAATGACACTAGGGAGGAAATGAAACGCAGAATAAATATGGGAAATGCCTGTTATTATTCGGATGATAAGCTTTTGTCATCTAGTCTGATGTCAAAAATCTGAAAGTTAGAATTTATAAAATAGTTATATTACCGGTTGTTCTGTATGGTTGTGAAACTTGGACTCTCACTTTGAGAGAGGAACAGAGATTAAGGGTTTTGAGAATAAGGTGCTTAGGAAAATATTTGGGGCTAAGCGGGATGAAGTTACAGGAGAATGGAGAAAGTTACACAACACAGAACTGCACGCATTGTATTCTTCACCTGACATAATTAGGAACATTAAATCCAGACGTTTGAGATGGGCAGGGAATGTAGCACGTATGGGCGAATCCAGAAATGCATATAGAGTGTTAGTTGGGCGGCCGGAGGGCAAAAGACCTTTGGGGAGGCCGAGACGTAGATGGGAAGATAATATTAAAATGGATTTGAGGGAGGTAGGATATAATGGTAGAGACTGAATTAATCTTGCTCAGGATAGGGACCAATGGCGGGCTTATGTGAGGGCGGCAATGAACCTCCGAGTTCCTTAAAAGCCAGTAAGTATTATTATTATTATTATTATTATTATTATTATTATTATTATTATTATTATTATTATTAATATCAATAATTGTCTTATTTTTTTATACTTTGTACGTCTCATTTATTTTGACCTGCTGTTCACATTTTATTATTCTTTATCCTATCTTTCTGTATATTATATATTATGTCTGATTTCTTCTTACTTGTTGTTTACATTTTATTATTATTATCTTATTCAGTTTTGTGTGTAAAATTGTAGTGTACTTTGTAAATTTGTAGTGGTTTTTGTAACGCAGTTTTACTCCTCGTTGAGTGTTAGAGAAGGCCGTATGGCATTAACTCTGCCAGGTTAAATAAAATTATTATTATTATTATTATTATTATTATTATTATTATTATTCATTTATTTATTTATTTATTTTGTGAAGTGTCCAAAATCCACTTCTTGGTGTAGGTTTATGCCTCACAAAGAGTTTATTTTTAGCCAACATTTCTACTAAGCCAGGTGAATCGCCCCCTGCTTTATGCGCGTTAGAAATGACGTCATATTGAAATCGCCGAGCATCAGCAGGAACATCTGGTGTAATGGGTGTTCGGACTTGGAAAGGAAGCAAACTGTGACTCACGGATCAAAGAGAAACTGCGTGACCTCCTGTTGTAATAACAACAATAATAATCATAACGATAACAAACATCGTCAAGTACCTCGGGGTATTTATAAACACAGGAAAGTACATACGGGCTATTCCATATAAAATCAATCACTAAAAAAACCTGCATTTTTTTATACTCTAATTTTTTCCCTATTTATAGAAGGTGCTGAGGAGAGTGCATTTTCAAAAATATACTATCGAAAGTCAAACGGTTTTCGTATTGTTGAGCGACAAATTTAGCGTATTTTATAAAAACAAGCCTCTTTCAGCGCTCAGAACTCTGGAACCATTTACTGCAGAACATTGAACGAGAGCTCATTTTGAAGCTGACATTTGGTAGGTTATGTTAAGAAGTAATCCTTATTTTTATTGTTTACAGAGAGACAGATAATCTGAGTAGCTTAATATCAAAGATGGACATCTGACCTCAATCGAAATTTAGATAGCTGTCGCTTTTTATACAATTTTTCATGCTCTTTCCAGTTATAGTGAAACCGTATGCAAACTCTAACACTACATTTATAAAATAAATAGTGTTAAATATTACAAAGAACACTGTGAATTAAAAAATTGCCTCTAAATCAAAACTATGGAGACGACAGATGTCCGTCTTTGATATTAAGCTACTCATCTGATTTTACTTACTTTTAGGCCTTTTGGTCATTTGTAAAAATGTAAAAAATATTGAGAAAAAAAACCTTGCATTATTAAGAGGAATTCGGCATTATTTGCTTAGTGGCTGGGCAATAAGTTTCGAGGGTATTACATAGATTATTTTCACATGCCTGGACTTGAATGGCGCAGTACCGCACGCACTGGCCGAGAGCTGAAGCTAAGCGAGCGTGGGCATCATTTTACTCCTGTGTTTATGAAAACTTGTGATAAAGCTAGCCCAGCTATGCTCTACTAGACGAAACATGACGTGTTTGTCTCCTGGCCTTGCTTATCTCGGCTGGCTCCCGTCTCACAGTCAGCTGGTTAGTTCAAGCGCGTACTATTTATTTTCTTTATTTGATATTTTCAATACTTTCTTATCAACGTGCCATCAGTAAAAATATGTGTTTATTTGTAGTTTCAATGCGGAATCTAACTATATATTTTTAAAATATTTTTCCTAGGCAAAGGCGTCTTAATGAGAAAAATCTAAATTTCTCCATTTTCATAAAAAGTAAGAAAATCTGTTTATATGTCAATATAAACTTTAATTTCTCAGCATCAAAATAAACCATGATTTTGATCATTGGGTGAAAGGGTTTCGGAGCTACAACAGTTTGAAGTTGCTAATTTTATGAAAATGCGATAAATTTAAAAATGTTTAATTTAAACACTATGAATTTCTGATGCCTCAAACTTTGCACAAAGCATTGTATCACAGTTCTCTACGTACAGAAAAAGTTTCATTGTATTTAGAAATTGTAAGGTCAATTTTCTCTATATTTCGGTCAATTTGAGATGGAATAGCTCATAACTACGTAAAAGAGAAATTTATTGCAGAATACAATGTCTAAATCTGTCACATATCACTAAGAGTAAAATATTTCTCAGGCTTCCGAAAAACCTGCCTTTATAATATATTGTGCAGTGAATTGTAACATGAGCTAGACGTTCTAAATAATGATCGAAAGAGATGAGCTAGAACATAGTATTTTCAAGGAAAGTGAACGCTTTTTGGGGTCATTGTTTACTTTCATAGTTTTATGGTCTAGATATTAATGTAATAACTATGTAAGCCAACTGTATTCGATTATAATTACAGTCTGGCTGGGCGGAAGAGAAGGCCTGCTGGCCTTAGCTCTGTCAGATTAAATGAATGAATGAATGAATGAATGAATAAATAAGTAAATGAAATAAGTAAATAAATAAATAACGAAATAAATAACTAAATAAATAACTAAGTAAATAACTAAGTAAATAATTAAGTAAGTAAATAAATAAATAACTAAATAAATAAGTAAATAAATAAATAAATAAATAAATAAATAAATAAGTAAATTAATAAGTAAATAAATAAGTAAATAAGTAAGTAAAATAAATAAGTAAATAAGTAAGTATATAAATAAGTAAATAAATAAGTAAATAAATAAGTAAATAAATAACTAAATAAATAACTAAGTAAATAAATAAATAAATAATAAAATAAATAAGTAAATTAATAAGTAAGTAAATAAGTAAGTAAAGTAAATAAGTAAGTAAATAAATAAGTAAATAAATAACTAAGTAAATAAGTAAATAAATAAATAAGTAAATAAATAAGTAAATTAATAAGTAAATAATAATCAGTAAAAGTAAATAAATAAGTAAATAAATAAGTAAGTAAATAAATAAGTAAATAAATAAGTAAATAAGTAAATAAGTAAATAAATAAATAAATAAGTAAATAAATAAGTAATAAATAAGTAAATAAATAAATAAATAAATAAGTAAATAAATAAATAAATAAGTTAGTAAATAAGTGAGTAAATAAATAAGTAAATAAATAACTAAATAAATAACTAAGTAAATAAATAAATAAGTAAATAAATAAATAAATAAATAAGTAAAGTAAATAAATAAGTAAATAAATAAGTAAATTAATAAGTAAATAAATAAATAAGTAAATTAATAAGTAAATAAATAAGTAAATAAGTAAGTAAATAAATAAGTAAATAAATAACTAAATAAATAACTAAGTAAATAAGTAAGTAAATAAGTAAATAAATAAATAAATAAGTAAATAAATAAGTAAATTAATAAGTACATAAATAAGTAAATAAGTAAGTAAAGTAAATAAGTAAGTAAATAAGTAAGTAAATAAGTAAGTAAATAAATAAGTAAATAAATAATAAATAAATAAGTAAATAAGTAAGTAAAAGCAAGTAAATAAATAAATAACTAAATAAATAACTAAGTAAATAACTAAGTAAATAAGTAAGTAACAAATAAATAAATAGATAATTAAATAACTAAGTAAATAACTAATAAATAAATAAATAAGTAAATAAAAGTAAATTAATAAGTAAATAAATAAGTAAGTAAATAAGTAAGTAAAGTAAATAAGTAAGTAAATAAGTAAGTAAATAAATAAGTAAATAAATAAGTAAATAAGTAAATAAATAAGTAAATAAGTAAATAAATAAGTAATTTATTTATTTGTTTAATAAGTAAGTAAATAAATAAATAAATAAACTAATTAATAATAATAATAATTATCATCATCATCATCATTATTATTATTATTATCATTATTATTATTATTATTATTATTATTATAACAAATATATTACATATTAATTGTCAATTTTTCAAATTATTCTGGTCGTTTCTCTTCACTTCGTCGTAATGTCTTTGTTTCTGCCTCCATACAATCAACACTCCACGCAAGCACTTCATTATTTTCTTCCTTAGTTTTTTTTTCTCACTTTTGGCTTCCTGTAAGCAGTGCGAACAATAACATATTTTACGTGAAAATACTCGTTACTGTCGCCATTGACTGGTGAGTACGTGTGACGCACTTTCCAAAGAAGCAATTGTCTATTTTTTTTATTTATTTATAGGCTAGACACCTACTACACGTACCACAGTTTGAGAACCTCTGCAATTTTCATTTAATATTTAAAGAAAAATCTTACGCGAGGAACTTATGCAACCAAATGCGATATTCTGAAAGAGAAAGCGAACAAATATGCAAGGACTGACTCTCAACTTCGCTACATTACGATACGGCAGTACAACACAGTTGTCCCGGTCTCCCCTAGGCAACGTGTGACGTCACTAGCCCTGGACTCGAACCCGGCGATTGCATCTGTGATGGAGGCAGGTCATGGTGTAGCGAGCGTGACGAGAAAGTCAGGCCGCTCAGCTGACGGTCTCCTAGCAACGCCTCGCAAACAAACGCGAACGCTACAGATAATCTTCCAGAAGTCCAAGCGACACGACGAGAATCATGCAGCGCTGTACAGGAGAACGTTTTAGCAACTTCCATCCTCATTTCCTATCTTAGTTTCTCATAGGGAAATCGAAGCAACAGAAGTGTGATCGTGGGCTAATAACAGATTAATAATAATAATAATAATTTATTTATTTATTTATTTATTTATTTAGAATATTAACGTGCAAAAACAATAACAAGGCCAAGTACAGTTTTTGATACAAACAAAACAAAACAACAAATGATGATGAGAATGAATGATAGAAAATGGCAATGAGATGAAATACAAACAATATAATGGTCTACATCGTATCATTGATCAAATAATAATTATAAAATTATAAAATTAGTACAATGAGAATTGAAATAATGGAATGGTCTACATGAATCAATAGACCAAATGCAAGAAATATATGGACAAATAAGGTTAAAATTAGATCCGTTAAAACTCAAAGATATACTACACATTAAATGGATCCAAGTTGAATCCATGCAAATTAGCATATTTAATGCATCCCTAGAGATTTAAGATTCTTATTATAAAACAATTTATGAAATCTTAAACCATTAGCAGGAATCATATCTCACAATGAAACCTCACAATCAATATCACCCTTAATGACTTTGCAAAAAAATAAATAATCAAGATCCTTGACGTCTGGTGAACAAACTACCGCAATTGAAATAATTGCATTTAATTTAGTTATAATCGGAATTTGGCCTAAAATCTATAAGAACACAAGGAAATAAATTTTCTTTGGATATTCTCCAATTTAGCCGAGTCAGTGGAAGTAATGGAGTTCCATACAACAGATGCATATTCAAGCTTGGATCTAACCAACATATAGTATAAAATTAATAAACACATAGGAGGAAAAGAATAAGTTATAGACCTAATTAGACCAAGCATTCTTAACGAATGGGTATAAATATATTGCCCATGATCATGGAAATATAATATTGAATCAAGTAGGACACCAAGATCTAATACAATCTTTTCTAGTAATTACGACATTACTGAGAGAATAGTTAAATTTTAGGGAGATAGTTTTCCGTGAAAAGGAAATAACAAAAGTTTTGGATTGATTAAACATTTTCAACAGACCATTGTGAAAATCTTAATGTCATTTTGAAGAATTTGACAATCAACCAAACTATTAATAATAATAATAATAATAATAATAATAATAATAATAATAATAATAGTAATAATAATAATAATAATAATAATAATAGTACTGATACTACTAATGCTTCATATTGCTGCTACTGCTAATTAAGTTACTACTACTAATTATACACAAGAAGAAGCTGCGTTTAGATTTAGTCTAATTTTCAATGTAAACTTACACTTACTTACTTACTGGCTTTTAAGGAACCCGGAGGTTCATTGCCGCCCTCACATAAGCCCGCCATTGGTCCCTATCCTGAGCAAGATTAATCCATCCTCTATCATCATATCCCACCTCCCTCAAGTCCATTTTAATATTATCTTGCCATCTACGTCTCTGCCTCCCTAAAGGTCTTTTTCCCTCCGGCCTCCCAACTAACACTCTATATGCATTTCTGATTCGCCCATACGTGCTACATGCACTGCCCATCTCAAACGTCTGGATTTTATGTTCCTAATTATGTCACGTGAAGGATACAATGCCTGCAGTTCTGTGTTGTGTAACTTTCTCCATTCTCCTGTAACTTCATCCCTCTTAGCCCCAATTTTTTTTCTAAGCACCTTATTCTCAAACACCCTTAACCTATGTTACTCTCTCAAAGTGAGAGTCCAAGTTTCACAACCATATAGAACAACCGTTAATATAACTGTTTTATAAATTGTAACTTTCACATTTTTGACATATGATAAAAGCTTTCAACCGAATAATAACAGGCATTTCCCATATTTATTCTGTGTTTAATTTCCTCCCGTGTAACATTTATATTTGTTACTGTTGCTCCCAGGTATATGAATTTTTCCACATCTTCAAAAGATAAATTTCCAATTTTTATATTTCCATTTCGTAGAATATTCTCGTCACGAGATATAATCATATAATTTGTCTTTTCGGGATTTACTTCCAAACCTATCTCTTTACTTGCTTCAAGTAAAATTGCCGTATTTTCCCTAATCGTTCGTAGATTTTCTCCTAACATATTCACGTCATCCGCATAGACAAGCAGCTGATGTAACCCGTTCAATTCCAAACCCTCTCTGTTATCCTGGACTTTCCTAATGGCATACTCTAGAGCAAAGTTAAAAAGTATAGGTGATAGTGCATCTCCTTGCTTTAGCCCACAGTGAATTGGAAACGCATCTGACCTATACGGACTCTGCTGTACGTTTCACTGAGACACATTTTAATTAATCGAACTAGTTTCTTGGGAATACCAAATTCAATAAGAATATGATGTAAAACTTCTCTCTTAACCGAGTCATATGCCTTTTTGAAATCTATGAATAACTGATGCACTGTACCCTTATACTCCCATTTTTTCTCCATTATCTGTCGAATACAAAATATCTGATCTATAGTTGATCTATTACGCCTAAAACCACACTGATGATCAAACTAATCTCTAGCTTATATAATTTTATTTATGCAGTTTTATTAAAGTTTCTCATAACTTTCTTTTTCTTGTATTTCGTGTGCCTAATGATAATAATGATAATAATAATAATAATAATAATAATAATAATAATAATAATAATAATAATAATAATAATAATAATGATAATAATAATAATGCTACTAATATTGTTGCTCACTTACTTACTGGCTTTTAAGGAACCCGGAGGTTCATTGCCGCCCTCACATAAGCCCGCCATTGGTCCCTATCCCGAGCAAGATCATTCCAGTCTTTATCATCATATCCCACCTCCCTCAAATCCATTTTAATATTATCTTCCTATCTACGTCTCGGCCTACCCAAAGGTCTTTTCCCCTCTGGCCTCACAACTAACACTCTATATGCATTTCTGGATTCGCCCATACGTGCTACATGCCCTGCCCATCTCAAACGTCCGAATTTAATGTTCCTAATTATGTTAGGTGAAGGATATAATGCGTGCAGCTCTGCGTTGTGTAACTTTCTCCATTCTCCTGTAACTTCATCCCTTTTAGCCCCAAATATTTTCCTAAGAATCTTATTCTCAAAAACCCTCAATCTGTGTTCCTCTCTCAAAGTGAGATTCCAAGTTTCACAGCCATACAGAACAACCGGTAATATAACTGTTTTATAAATTCTAACTTTCAGATTTTCTTAACAATTAAATTTTTTGATGTGGCAAAGTTGATTAACCTAACTGCAATGTCATTACTACTTACGTGTACGCTCTCTTTTCCAATTGTTGGTTTAAAAATATCCTCCTGTCCTACTTTAGCGTTGAAATCCCCCAATAAAACTTTCATGTGATATCTAGGTAACTGATCAAAAACTAATATTGTTGCTACTGCTATTAAGTTACTGCTAATAGTTCTGCAGAAGAAGAAGAAGAAGAAGCTGCGTTTAGGTTTGGACTAATCTTCAATGCAAACTTAAACTTACCCATAACAATCAAAAACATAAAAAAGAAGTTTTAACATTCAGAATGAGAAGTGTATGCGTAAGTTACATCCGATTCTATTGACATTCGAATAGAACTTTTTATTACTGCAATAAATTACGGGAAGGAATGTATTGTATATGTTGTAGAGTTTTGTTTGCAGTCTGTGTGCAGCAGACAGGTTTTGCAGTGCTGTTCAATTCTCTGTGGTTATTTTAAGGGTGAAGCATACGACAGGTTTATCCTGTGCTCGGATTCGTTTTGTGATCTTCTGTTACCGGAGCATTTTATTCCCTGTCCTTGTCAGACTCATCATTCCTTTCGACGTGAACTTGCACCAAGGGGATACCAATCTGCTAATTTACGTCATTACGGGATGTATTTACGAGCCTATTGTGAACCGTGACATATAGTGGCGTAGTATTCAGCCTTGGTGTCCACGATGAGTTTACAGTGAAGTTCGCATTGCAATGCTAGCCCCGAGTTTCACACAGTACACAAGGTCTGTGTTCTGGCTGAAGTAATCTGAAGACTGCATAACGTGAGGTAAACATTATTTTCCTCTCCCTCTGGTGGGTGCAGTTTACAGTCCACTTTACTTCATCCAATTTACAGTCTCTGCGTTTTCAAACCTGCGTACGTGCCACATGTCCCAAAGAAGCTTGCAGACTTCATTAATGATAACTAGGGAGCGGATTTTTATGTGCTAAAAAATGTAAATATATTTATTTTTATGTGCTAAAAAGTACGAAAATATTTGCTAGAAATAAAAAAAAATATATATTTTTTTTTAAATATGACAAAAATACCTTACTTAGCTTGGAAAACAAAATGTTACTAGATACTCACCAACCACATTGAGTGCTAGTAGTTGGCCGAGAATTGCAGTGAACAACAAAGGTCATCTCCAAAGTCTCCATCACAAATGCATGCCGATTATCTGAACAACGACTCATACCGTGAAAACGATCTTTCCACATCACAGGACGTCAGACGTGCATATTTAAAGAGAGGAATGTCATAAACACAAACACCTTCAATTTCACCTACAGACACACCCTCCAATACTTGAGCAACTTTACACATTTTTTAATATCCACTGTTTTTCCCAAACACATTCTGGAGTTTGTCCCTTAGTACTTGTACTTCTGAACCTGGTAGCAAGTCTAGTTTAGTTTCCACTGCATGCACCTCCCTGTTTCAGACAACAGGTTTTTGGATGTTTCGAGTTTTTTATGGTGTCACACAAAAAGCTTAGATTTGCTAATAGGAAAGCCAAATCGTTTCTTAAAAAACCATCTTTCAGTATATCTTGAAGGATATCGATTGACGAAGCCCGATAACAGGGAGTCACAACAAGACGTATTGCCTTACTTGATAGACATGAGCGAGAGGCGAGAGATTTGTTTAAATTAAATAATGTTCATACCCGAGCTCTTATCTGTTGTGTTTCACAAACAAAGCGTGGAATGAAATCATCTTCAGCAACAATAAACATTCCTAATTATGTGTTGCAAGATCTCTCCTTCTTGTCCACGTTAATTTATTCTCTAATAATAACACTGATATGCTGCCTAGCAGTTCTCAGAACTTGAGGCGATACTATTACAAAAACGGATCACGGATACACCACACAGCGCTTAGAAACACGAAGCAACCAAGAATTCTTAAAAAGATAACGTACTTCTGAGTGACATAATTGATTTAGTTTTAAAATGTTTAAAAGTCCTTGTAAAAAATTATTTAAGTAAAAAACTCCAAGATTTATTTGTTTATAATAGATTTCATGAAAATACGTATTTACTTTTTTTGTGAAAATATGTGTTTTTATGTGAAATAAAATTCGGGTTTTAAACTTGAAACTTCATGTTCGGAATTTTTTACTTTGTTAATTGTGTTTTATCACACGCAAAAATAATATTTAATTACATAGGAATCCGCTCCTTAATGATAACTAAGTAGAGACAGTTTTCTCCCCGGGGTGTACAGAGATTAGGGTTGCCAACAGTGCGGAATTTACCCGGAAATCAGTAGTCTATACAGGAAAAAAATTAAGTTATTTTTAGGATGCTTAATGTCCGAAATTTTGCTCACTGGAATATTATATTCAGGAATTTTATATTGATATTTCATTATTATTAGACATCCGACGTAGTTTGCAAAGGCTTGGTGACCTTCTTCTATCCGCCAGATATGTTCGTGAATTCTTCCAGCTTCACTTCGCATTAACCGTACGAAATGGTACAACCACAGTCTAATACAGCCATCGTCAACTGGCCTGCATACCAGATCGGAGCGCCGAGAAGCTGGCTGAGGAGGTAGTAGCACAGTCTAGTATATACAGTCGCGAAGCTCAATACGTAGTAAATATGCAAACATTAGGTAGTTGCTCACCACTAGGATAGCTAATATCGCCTCATTACAGGCAATGCAAAATAGTACCGTCACAGTCTATTGTTTCTAGCACCCTCAAAACTCAAGCTTCGTGACTGTATATAGTAGACGTGGTAGTAGTGTGCAGTGTGTCGAGCCAAGCCAACGCATCCCATCACAGAAGCCAACTTTCTGACCATAATTTACAATGTCTTCTTCGATTGTGTTCTACACGAGCATTGACATCTAACATAAACCGGTTAGTGAGGGAAAAACGAATTTAAAAATCCAGGAAAACCAATGCTAATGATCGGCGAAAATAATTTTTATCATTTGTTATTTACATTGTAATAATAGTAATATGCGTTATGAGAGCGGTATGTTGACGTTTTCATGTTCGAGGAAAAGATTGAAAAAGCGAAACGTAGTTGAGCTTTTTTAATTTCCGAAGAACACTATGCAAAAACAAACAACCGCTCGTGTATCGTACATTATTTTGTGCGAAGATCGTTTATTACATACATGAAAGACGAATTTCTAATTAGTTGCAATGAAATCTCCATCTTGGTTTCTGTTTAATGATGGCAACTTTGGAATACCAAAATATCTATCTTCAACATTGTTGCTATAAAATGTTTTCTGTGTTTACTATACTCCAGCAGGCAGTGATATACGTCTGTCTTTTTTTCCCCCAGTCTATAAATGCGAACTTAAAACAAACGATAAGGTTATGTAATGATTTATTTTCATTTTAATATTTTAACAATATTATTTATATAACATATTGCAGTAATAACATCGGCATCTGGAATCTTGTTGATTTTTTCAATTTTCCTTAATGTTACTTGCATCAGGAATGCAATAACTTTTGTGGAGTTGTAGAGTTTACTTAATTTTTGCAAATATTTAAAAACAATAATTAACAGTGCAATTTAGGTGAAATTGCAGTGGTAAGTAGTGGGCAATTTATAACTATTACTATGTTAAACGTCTCTAAAAATAATATGTTAAAAGCCTAAAGCAGTAAAATGAATGTCGCGAAAAGCGGTAAGAAGAGGGAAATTGTTATCATTTGTTATTTACATTGTTGGGAATACTGAATGTGGTATTTCACACGAGTTGAGCTTTTTTAAAGAACATGAAAACAAACATACCGCTCGTGTATGTACATTATTTTACCGCGTATTGGCTTTGTGCGGAAAGCAAGCAAATACGCACGATCTCACACAAAATAATTTAAGCCTACTTCAGTCTTGTAGTTGCCGAAACGACAATATGTTTCATAATATGAAACATATTATCTATATACAAAATAACAAATAATTGGTTTAGTGATATATAGCGTCAGATAAAAAATGGATAATTAATTTTATTTTATTGACGACACTTAAACAAAGAAATAGGATGGCAGGATTTAAATATTGATAATGGGTTCGATTTTTTTAATATTTTGTAACAGTGAAAAAGCATTATAGGTCTGTAAGTTCTCAATTACTTTAATATCAGGAAAAAAAAAAAACTATTTATTTCCAAACCGCTGCAATGCATAACGAAAAAGTACAACTTGCTTAATTGTCTTAAACTCTCTAAAAAAGTGATTTAAAAATCCACGAAAACCAATGCTAACAAACAGCGAAAATAAATTTTATAATTTTTATTTACATTGTAATAAAATAATTTAAGCCTACTTTAGCCTGGTAACAGAAACGATAATATGTTTCATAATATGAAACATGTTATACATAATAAGAAATAATTGGTTTTGTGATATATAGTGTCAGATAAAAAATGGATAATTAATTTTATTTTATTGACGACACTTAAACAAAGAAATAGGATGACATGATTTAAATATTACTAATGGATTCGATTTGTTTAATATTTCGAAATAGTGAAAATGCATTAGGCCTATCGGTCTGTAAGTTCTCAATTACTTTAATATAAAAAGAACTATTTACTTTCAAAACCGATACAATACATAACGGCAAAATACATATTGTTTCTTGTCTTAAACTGAAAAGTGGTTTACTTACTACACAGTTCCTCTTAAAATAAATTCAGTACATGCTTCTTCCGTGTTTATTATAGTTATTAGAGACTGATTAAAAGGGTTGAACAAGTGAACGGACGCCACTGCCATCACCTGATTCCTTCCTCACCTCCTGCTGCACAGTTGATGTCTAAGGGATACAACTGAGCAGCGAGCAAACTGTGCCTGCACCATAGTGCACTGAGATGACGACTCCTGGGGCCTGTTTCTCAAAAATACTAGTTGAGTAGTTCACCAGTTACTAGTTACCAGAGTATATTCCACCAGCTCTAGTAGATTCTGTTTCTCAAACTATTTCACCAGTCTAGTAACTTGTGACAATTTTTCACTAGTCACATGATCTCTTTCACTAGTCAGCTGATTGAGTTCATTTGTTTATAGCCATTGGTAGGCATTGTTATTTGAGGTTAGAAGGCTAAGTTGTTTGTGTTTCGGTTCTTACTTCCCTCTTCTCTTGAAATTCCAACAATTGAAAGCAAATTAACTATACTCAATATGATTAATGAATCAAAGGATATATCATTCGGTGTTTTTCAAGCATATGTAATAACAAAAAATTATAAAGTAAACGAATGGGCAAAAAAAAAATTGTAATATGTGAGGCTATGGAACTGATACCTCAGAACAAAGATTATGCATACGTTAGGGACACTTACTGGCCCAACATTAAGAAAGCAACTTTGACGAGTACCAATTCAAGTTCACAGTATCATAATATGAACACATTATGTAGCTATTGAGTCTACTGGCGCCTTGAATGCTACTTATGACTTGAAAAATTGGCTAATTTTTTATTTATTTTTTTTTTTCAGTTTTACGTTTGATCTATTCGTAAATTATTGTCGTTTTGTATTTAATTTGTAGGCTAAAGTTGACAATGTCAGAAGAACTGCCAGTGGAAGAGGAAAGCCAGCAAAAATTACTGCAGTTGATGAATTGGTATCAGATTATTAGGAAAAAAACTCTGCATGTGTTGCTGGTCTAGGGCAGAAAACCAGATGGCATTGGAAAATAATCAACATCCCGATTTGTAGAGCAATTTGTATTTGAAGCTTTGCTGATAATGCATGACTTCTATTTGTTTGTCTTGTTATGGCAGGTCCCACTATATTCAACAACTCTCCAAGCTTTTCAGCACATTATTTAAACCGTTCATTATATTTAAACAATGCTCCTGTAAAGGAATAATAATTGTTCCTTCTCGATATAGTTTTAGCTCTTCTCACAACAACTACTTCACTACTTCAATCGGAATCACTAAACCACATTTATTAAAAAAATAACTACGATATTTTGTTTTGATTATCTGAGAAAGATTGTCACTGTTAACTAATAATATAGAAATCACCAGTCTTTAGAGTCTTGTAGGAATATTCCTGTTGAATACTAGTATAATCAACTAGATTAGCATTTTGAGAAACAGAATATCTTAGGAACTGGTGAAATTGACCAATATTACTAGTCTGTGAACTGGTAACTACTACTTTACCCTTGTAGTTTCCAGAAACACAGACTTGTAAAACAAACTATTATTACTACTGTACAGACTAGTATTACTAGTCCGTGAGTTTTGATAAACAGGCCCCTGGTCTAATATAATACAGTCACGAAGCTCAATACGTAGTAAATATGCATCCACTGATAGTTGCTAACCACTAGGATCGCTAATATCGCCTCATTACAGACAATGCGAAATAGTACCGACACAGTCTATTGTTCCTAGTAACCTCACAACTCAAGCTTCGTGACTGTATACACTATACTGTGGTACAACGACGGATGAGGCTTACACCCGATATTTTGATCACCAGAACACATTTTCTTAAAAATAATGATTTATTTTGAAAAGTAAAATATCCACAGGTACACTGTATAAAATGTTATGTGATTAATGTTTAAAAATTGCCACACTGTATAAAATGTTACATGAATTTACGTTTCAAAATTGCGATAATCAGACCCATGTTCATATGCAGGGGCGGCTCGTCCATAAGAGCTGCGGAGCTGCAGCACTCCCTGCTTTGACAGGAAAATAAAAATAATATTTATTTTAATTTTTAGAAGAATTGTTACAGCTTTTATTGGTAAAATGCTTTATATTTCATCTGGCCGGGAATATGTACTATTATCTTATGCATAATCTTTTGCGCGTCGACTGTACTGGAATTGACACTGCATTGAAAGTCGTCCTGGACCTGCAGGGTGGTCAGCTCATAGAGAGTGTCTTGCATGGTCAGGGGTAGAGAGGTGAAGGGAAGCAGAGGGAAACTGCCGCTGTTTAAAACCCATATCTCGCTGCAGTGGCTTGCACAGCCAGGCCACAAGGGATCTTTCCTCTCCTCCCACACCGCTATTGTAATGCTGCGTCAAATGGATTCTCTATTTCCTTGAAACTTAATGACAAAATTTTTATTTTCTTTTCAAATACTTATTGTTGTAGAATCTTATCCAGTTAATATAACGAAATTAATATTCTCTTTTGCCTTATTACGTATATATATCCAGCCTCCAGCAGAACCTAATATTTGCCTTAACTCAAAATGATTGCACGAGTAGAATCCTTTTAATATAGCACGTAAAATACGAAAGAGACTTCTTTTCCAGTTTTAGAAAATTGTTGACCATCAGTATATCTGAGTGTTGCTTTGGTGTGACGTCTTAGTACCGTAACTTAACCAGTGCAAATTTGCAAGCATGAGTGTGTGTGAATTGCAGAATATTAATTTTATTTTTCTCAACTTTCCCTTGCGGAGAATATTGATGTAATGAAGTGAAATGAAAGGGTCGTCCGTTATCCGACTTAAATCTTACTTAAGCTTCATCCAGCCGAAATAGTGCATATATGTAAGGAAGTATAACAATGAAATTTACGCTAAGCATTTGTGGTTACGTGGATGTGGACAAAAAAATCTGTATTTTGTTTTCCTTGCCTCCTCTTCAGTGGTGATGCTGCATGGACTAGGAGTGGTGTGACAGATGTAGGACATTTGCCCCTAAAAAGCAAAATGCACGAATCTTCGCAGTCTCACCTGAAAAATGTTGTTTCATTGGCTATGTTAGGCAAAACTAATTTTGCTGTGCAATTAAGTGAAACGAACAGAACAAACATTCTCAAACATAATCAAGAAGTGAGAAAAAATCGTGAAATTATATATAAAAAAATATTGATTGTATCAAATTTTGTGGCCAATATGAACTTCCCTTAGGGGACATGATGAAAAAACGATTCGAAGAACCCTGATGTGTTTCGTGGGTTGCTACAATTCGTGAGTAATCTAAACGAGCCTCTCAAAAATCATTTGGAACATGCCACTGTTTAAGGTTATTCTAAGACAATTCAGAATGAACTGGTAGATTGTAAGTTGAGTGTCTGCCGACCTGAAATTGAGACTGAAATCGATGGTATTAGTTTTTCTTAGGGATTAGCAAATGGTCCCACAGACATCTCCTAACTAAGTAAGGAAGTTTTGGTTTTTCGATATGTAGTGCATTTATTTTTGTCCTATACTTATTAGTAATGGTATCAAGAAGTGAAATTTGTATGTACCGAAATCTACTGCAGCTCTCCCAATCCACAAGTTCACGAGCCGCCACTGTTCATATGACATTTTATGCTCAAAATGGCGCATAGAGCCGATTCCTAAAGCGCGGATCATTAGCAGTGAATCACCCTGTATATTAATAGTGGAAGAAAATCGTGGAACGAGCTCCCATGTCGAGTCCTTAGGATGCAACACAATGCAACTGCATTTCTGTGTGCAACTGCAGTGGAATTCCCAGGACCTTGTGACGCTGCGATCTGTTTTCTTTGCGGTTCTGTCATTTCCTTTAATTAAAGTAAACAAAACAATGCAAAACACACACGTGCATCCCGCTGCAGCCATTAAACAGTTATTTTAAGGAAATATTCAACAAAGCAATTGTGTCAAGGTTTGCGGGAAAGATAGGTGACTAGTTACTGTCACACTGAAGTGACTCTGAGATGTAGTACGCAGCACGTACGAAAGCATATTACAATTATAATGTATTAAATTACCCTTGATCTTTACTTTGAACGACTGGAGTTGTAATAATTTAAGCCAAATCACTTCTGTAGAAATGGGGAACATGCACTGATTTTATTTTCCGTGGAAATTGGGTTTGATGGAAAATATTTCATAATTTTAAATAAATAAATAAATAAATAAATTAGCAAATAAATAAATAAAATAAATAAATAAAAAAATAAATAATTAAGCAAGTAAGTAGATAAGTAAATAAGTATATAAATAAATAGAGAAGTAAATAAATAAGTAATTAAGCAAGTAAATAGGCAAGTAAATAAATAACTAAGAAAGTAAGTAGGAAAGTAAAGAAATACGTAATTAAGCAAGTAAATAGGCAAGTAAATAAATAACTAAGCAAGTAAATAGGGAAGAAAATAAATACGTAATTAAACAAGTAACCAGGCAAATAAATAAGTGAGCAAGTAAATATACAAGTAAATAAATAAATAATTGAGCAAGTAAATAGACAAGTAAATACGCAAGAAAATAGATAGGTAAATAAATACATAATTAAACAAGTAAACATGCCAATAAATAAATAAATGAGCAAATAAATAGACAAGTAAATAGATAAGTAATTAAGCAAGTAAATAAATATGTAATTAAACATGTACACAGACAAATAAATAAATAATTAAGCAAGTAAATAGGTAAGTAAATAAGTAATTAATTAAGCAAGTACAGAGGCAAGTAAATAAATAATTAAGCAAGTAAATAGGTAAGTAAATAAATACATAATTAAACAAGTAAACAGGCAAATAAATAAATAAATGAGCAAATAAATAGACAAGTAAATAAATAAGTAATTAAGCAAGTAAATAAATACGTAATTAAACATGTACACAGACAAGACAAGTAAATAGGTAAGTAAATAAAATTAATTAAGCAAATAAGTAAATAAATAATTAAGCAAGTAAATAGGTAAGTAAATAAATACGTAATTAAATAATTAACCAAGTAAATAGGGTAAATAAGTAATTAATAAAGTACAAAGGCAAGTAAATAAATAACTAATTAAGCAAGTAAATAGGTAAGTAAATAAATACGTAATTAAATAATAACCAAGTAAATAAGTAATTAATTAAGCAAGTAAATAGGTAAGTAAATAAATACGTAATTAAATAATTAACCAAGTAAATAAGTAATTAATTAAGCAAGTAAATAGGCAAGTAAATAAATATGTAAATAGGGAAGTATATAAATGAGTAATTAAGCAGGTAAAAGGTAAGTAAATAAATAAGTAATTAAGCAAGTAAATAGGTAAGTAAATAAATACGTAAATGAATAATTAAGTAAATAGGCAAGTAAATAAATAAGTAATTAAGCAAGTAAATAAATATGTAAATAAATAATTAAGCAAATAATGGGCAAGTAAATAAATAAATAGGTAAATAGGAAGTAAATAAAAGTAATTAAGCAAGTAAATAAATAAATAAATACGTAAATAAATAATTAAGCAAATAATGGGCAAGTAAATAAATAAATAGGTAAATAGGAAGTAAATGAATGAGTAATTAAGCAAGTAAATAGGTAAGTAAATAAATACGTAAATAAATAATTAAGCAAATAAAGGTAAATAGGGAAGTAAATGAATGAGTAATTAAAAGTAAAATAAATAAATACGTAAGTAAATAATTAAGCAAATAATGGGCAAGTAAATAAATAAATAGGTAAATAGGAAGTAAATGAATGAGTAATTAAGCAAGTAAATAGGTAAGTAAATAAATACGTAAAGTAAATAATTAAGCAAATAATGGGCAAGTAAATAAATAAATAGGTAAATAGGGAAGTAAATGAATGAGTAATTAAGCAAGTAAATAGGTAAGTAAATAAATACGTAAATAAATAATTAAGCAAATAATGGGCAAGTAAATAAATAAATAGGTAAATAGGAAGTAAATAAATGAGTAATTAGCAAGTAAATAGGTAAGTAAATAAATACGTAAGTAAATAAAAGCAAATAATGGGCAAGTAAATAAATAAATAGGTAAATAGGGAAGTAAATGAATGAGTAATTAAGCAAGTAAATAGGTAAGTAAATAAATACGTAAGTAAATAATTAAGCAAATAATGGGCAAGTAAATAAATAAATAGTTAAATAGGAAGTAAATAAATGAGTAATTAAGCAAGTAAATAAATAATTAAGAAGTAAAATAAGTAAATAAATACGTAAATAAATAATTAAGCAAGTAAATAAATAATTAAGAAGTAAATAGTCAGTAAATAAATACGTAAATAAATAATTAACAAGTAAATAAATAATTAAGAAGTAAATAGGTAAGTAAATAAAAGGTAAATAAATAATTAAGAAGTAAATAGGGAGGTAAATAAATACGTAATCAAGCAAGTAAAGAGGCAAGTAAATAAATAACTAAATAAGCAAGTAAATAAAGAAATAACTAAATAAATAAATAAGCAAATAAATAAGCAAGTAAACAAATAAGCAAGTAAGTAGGCAAGTAAATAAATAAGTAATTAAGCAAGTAAATAAAAAATAACTAAATAAATAAATAAGCAAGTAAACAAATAAGCAAGTAAAATAAACACGTAAATAAATAATGAAGCAAGTAAATAAATAAATTGTTCACCGGTATGGAGTAAGATTAGCATGCCTGACCGTGAAACTAGCGGGCCGGGGTTGAAATCCTGTTTGGGAGAAGTTATCTGATTGAAGTTCTTTCGGGGTTTTCTCCTCAACCCATGAACCCATTAAGAGCAAATATTGGGTAACTTAGGCGCTGGACTTTGGACTTATTTAATCAGCATTATCACCTTCATGTCACTCAGACACTACGTAACCATAACAGTTGATAAAGCGTCGTAAAATAAGCAATTAAACTAAATAAATAAATAAATAAATAATACAGGTGTTCAGGTGACTTCGGTTAAGTCTCTGAGGTGACAGTAGGTGTCAAAAGGAAGAAACTCTGCTAAAGGAACCACATCCATTGGCGCTCCAATACGAAGCTCCAATTCCCGAAAGCTCCGTTTCACGCCTAGTAATTAGGCAACTCTCTAGCTGGTTTTCATTGTGGGATGCGAAAAGCTACCGCTATTACAAAAAAAAGAAGCTACTTTTGACGTTCCTATTGAACGTGGAAGGTACATGGCCAGAGCGCAGCATTGCAGCTAGCTAGCGCGCTGATCTTCCATCGAGCTCGATCCCCGGTCAGGTCGTGATAGAATTTTTCTCGGGATACTGCCGTTTCCCTCTATCATTCCACCGTCACTTTTCACCTTCCTCTCATTTCATCTATCATCTACAGTAGTAAAAATAGTCTGATATAGGAAGAGTTTGAGCCCGCAGGCTCTGGGGCTTATAAGGTTACTTGTGTGCGGACGGGACCTGGCTCTATCAGGGACCGAGGCAGGATGGCTCACCTGTCAGCGTCGGATGCACGAATGCCGTCCTGGCCACCTGTTGGACTTAGTCAATCATCGCATATATAGGGTGTACAATGGGTCAAAGCGAGTCTAAGTGTACTGCCGGTTCTAAAAAAACCACGTCAAGTCAATATATTATTGAATTTTTTTATTTTTATTAAATATTACAATATATTTTCTCAAGTACTCTTCACGCCTACTTCGTTCCGATGACGTAACAGTGGATAAAATGTACCAAAACTCTTGCGGTCTTACTAATAAACAGTGTATAATTTTGAATAATTTCAAAGAAAAATTGTTCCGGGGCCGGGCATCGATTCCGGGACCCTTCGTTTAGCGCTCGAATGCTCTCCCGACTGAGCTACCCCAGGAACCATACACGACACCATCACAATTTTTCCTTTATATCCACACAACTCAAATGGGCTGACAAGACCCCAGAACCCAACTTTGAGTGCACACAAATTCTGTGTGACTTAAATTGTGGCTTTCTGTTAACCTACCTCCAGTAACGAATGTGTCGTGTATGGTTCCTGGGGTAGCTCAGTCGGTAGAACATTCGTGCGCTAAGCGAAGGGTTCCAGGATCGATGTCCGGCCCCGGGAACAATTTTTCCTTGAAATTATTCAAACTTGCTTCACAGGGAGCTACTACCTGAAAGCCAGATTTGCGTGTATAATTTGTATACGAGACTTATGCAGGATTGGGACAGGAAACACTACTAATAAACCATGCATAAACAATGGATGTATAAACAACCTGTAACTATACGTGAGAATTGCTTTGCAGTAGTTATATACACGAAACCCCTTGTTTACGCATTGCATACAGAGAAAAAATGACCGCCCCTCTAAGAGCTGTTGATATCGATTCTTATTTTATGATGATAGTAACCACAGAAGAACAAACCAAAGAGCACAGAATAATTAGAATAATATTTTCTGTAGCTGTATTTTTGACCACAATATAACGTGGTAATCAATCGCTAATATCTTAGCGCGGCACACTAGCGCGCACTATCGAATGCAATACAGAACCTCAGTTATTGTATTACCTTTCGTAATGAAGTAATGACGAAACTATGACGTAGCTATATAACAACAATTGTACTATTACACATGACGTATACAACTTATAAACGAGCGATTCATTGTGTTAAATAGGGTAAAGTTGAGTGATTCCGTGGCATATTTAATAAAGTCTTTATTTATGCCAAAATTGTAATAAAAATTTTCAAATAACACCTAAATGATGTTATTTGGACCTTTAGCTACAGTTTTTACAACATTCAGTGCCAACAGTTTCACAAGTTCGGTATATGATATATGATTCTTCATTGTTATACAGTGCCTCCTAAATCCGTGACAGGGATCCAAATTCCGCGATACTAAAATAATCCTCATTAACTGCTCAGAAAACAAACGCATTTGGAAAAACACATTAAAGTCATGGTATATTGTTTTAATATGGATTAAGCAAGAAATTACAACAAGAAGACAAATTTCATAGAAAATAATTGTTTAACTACAGGATTACATATTATATATTAATTTATTGTAAACAAAAATAAACTGAAAGTTAAATTCAATACAAAATTAAATTTGAATGAATTGAATTATAACACAATTATTTCTCAATATTTATATTCCTTACAACAGCAGTAATTAAGTTAAAATATATGCCCTATTATTTTATTATAATTATAATTATAATTGATGTTTTCTATAACTTATTTCTATTGTTATTTCCACGAAATATTTTCTTTCATAGAATTAATTTTCACAATTTAGCGAGCCACCAGCGTGGTTCAGTCGGTTAAGGCGCTTGCCTGCCGATCGGAAGTTGCTCTCGGACTGGGGTTCGATCCCCGCTTGGGCTGATTACCTGGTTGGGTTTTTCCGAGGTTTTTCCCAAGATGAATGCCGGGTAATCTATGGCGAATCCTCTGCCTCATCTCGCCAAATACCATCTCGCTATCAGCAAACTCATCGACGCTAAATAACCTAGTAATTGATACAGCATCGTTAAATAACCAACTAAAAAAAAGTTTAGCGTTGGCATCACTGGTCGAGTGAGCCAGGAAGGAGAAATATGAAAATAAATCCGAAGATGGGAAAACTCATGTAGCATTGTTACTGTCTCATAATGTTTAAATAATCATAACATTGATTCAGCTGACTATAATCTACAGTAATATATCATTTTTATAACGCTATATTAATTCTTACCTCAAATACAAAATGTTTCTTCAGGAGCGGTCACAAGAGAAAGAAGAACTTACTGGTCAACCACCTTTCACTGAACAAAAGCTTCTGCGGTCGACTGCTTCTATTCAAAAGGCGGGTAGTCAATAGAATTGAAAAGAAGACATCTCCTGGCATCTGTTAGGTATTTCAAAAATTCAAAAGTCGGAGACCACAACTCCATGGCAGTCACTTGAAATTTTATCACGGGATTAGGGGTATCACGGAATTAGGGCACCTTTACCCTACAAGTCATTTCAAACGTCTGTTTGTATTAGTAAGATAGTTGTACTATAAAATCTAACTGAACTATGAATAGAGACTTGAAAAGCTCGTGTTTACTTACGTATAGATCCAAATCTGGTACTTGCGGCGTGGCAAGCGATTGAAGATTGGGAGTGAGTGAAAGTTTATTGTTGCGCGTTTCCAGCAATTCTGTAACAATAAGTGAAATATTCAACATGAAGTAAAATAAGTTCAAAGACAAGGAAGATCTTTATTTACTCATTAATTTGCACACAGGTTTGTGTTGTCTATCTTCAGTTATTGTACCAAGAGGTTACAAGATTAAGTATTACTGGAGTAATAAAGATTTCGGATTTAATACATTTGGTTTTTCAAAAGAAGACGAAAATTTAGGGATATACTATGATAAGTCTGACATAACTTTGCTTACTTCCATACGTGTCATAATATTCAAGGTAGGCTATACTACGGTTCCACTGTACGAACAATAAAAGGATTAGGTTTATAACTTTACCAGGAAAAAAAAAAAAAAAAAAAACGTGAAATTTGTTTTATGCATGTATCCTAAAGTTTATAAGATGGACTTACAGAGATATATTGGAGGAATACAAACATCTTAGTATGGCTTCCCCATAAGAGAAATAAAATGCAGATATTGTGTCGTAGATTTAGACACGGTAAAAATCGATAGGTGCATAAATTTAGTATAGTGCATTTTGCGTAGAACGACGTGTGGGCGGTGCGAGAAACGAAAGAAGGAGAACAAGGGGAATACGAGAAGAAAAGTGGAATACAAGGAGAACAAGGGGAATGAAAGGAGAAAAAGGGTAATGAAATGAGAACAAGGGGAATACTACAAGGAGAACAAGAGGAATACAAGGAGAATAAGAGAAGTAAACGGTAACAAGGGGAATAAAAAAGAAGGGAAATAAATGACGACAAGAGGAATACGAGGATAATAAGGGGAATAGAAGAAAAGCAAGGGAATACAAGAATGGTAGGAAGACAAGTAGACCAAGGAGAATACAAGGAAGACAAGCGGAATACAAGGAGAATAAAAGGAGAACAAGGGGCATACAAGAAGAAGAGGAATACAAGGAAAACAAGGAGAATACAAGAAGAACAAGGGGAATACAAGGAGAACAAGGGAATACAAGAAGAAGAGGAATACAAGGAGAACAAGGAGAATACAAGAAGAACAAGGGAATACAAGAAAAGAGGAATACAAGGAGAATAACGAGAATACAAGAAGACTTACAAGGGAATACAAGGAGAATACAAGGAGAACAAGGGGAATACAAGGAGAACAAGGTGCATACAAGAACAAGAGGAATACAAGGAGAACTAGGGAATACAAGGAGAACAAGGGAAATACAAGGAGAACAAGGGGAATACAAGGAGAAGAAGGGAAATACAAGGAGAACAAGAGGAATACAAGGAGAACAAGGGAATACAAGGAGAACAAGGAGAATACAAGGAGAACAAGGGGAATACAAGGAGAACAAGAGGAATACAAGGTGAACAATGGGAGTACAAGGAGAACAAGGGGAATACAAGGAGAACAAGGGGAATACAAGGAGAACAAGGGGAATACAAGGAGAACAAGGGGCATACAAGAACAAGAGGAATACAAGGAGAACTAGGGAATACAAGGAGAACAAGGAGAATACAAGGAGAACAAGGGAATACAAGGAGAACAATGGGAATACAAGGAGAACAAGGGAATACAAGGAGAACAAGGGGAATACAAGGAGAACAAGGGGAATACAAGAACAAGAGGAATACAAGGAGAACAAGGGGAATACAAGGAGAACAAGGGGAATACAAGGAGAACAAGGGGAATACAAGGAGAACAAGGGGCATACAAGAACAAGAGGAATACAAGGAGAACAAGGGAATACAAGGAGAACAAGGGGAATACAAGGAGAATAAGGGCATGCAAGAACAAGAGGAATACAAGGAGAACTAGGGAATACAAGGAGAACAAGGGGAATAGAAGGAGAACAAGGGGCATACAAGGAGAACAAGGGGCATACAAGAACAAGAGGAATACAAGGAGAACAAGGGGAATACAAGGAGAACAAGGGGAATACAAGGAGAACAAGGGGAATACAAGGAGAACAAGAGGAATACAAGGAGAACAAGGGGAATACAAGGAGAACAAAGGCGAATACAAGGAGAACAAGGGGAATACAAGGAGAACAAGCGAAACATGAGGTGAAGAAGGGGACAAACAAGGGAATGCAAGTAGAACATAGGAATATAAGGATAGGAAGACGAATAGAAGGAAAACAAGGGGAATACAAGGAGGATACAGAGAGTAAGTGGCATATAAGAAGATCAAGGAAGGAAGATGATTGCATGTTTACTTGACGGTCAATTCCCAAGTTGTCCCATGGGTAGCGAATTGAAAGACTTTATTACAAGTCAAAATTATTTCCCAGACCGAAAGGGATCCGATGGGGATGAAACCCTCACTGCTTGTACCAAAGGCCTTGAGCGGACTGTCAGAGCGAGGACAGGGTCTGCTGTGAATACGAAATAGTTCAATTTGGTTCAAACACCGCCCGGAGGTGGAAAACAAGAAAGCACTCGATCGGCCGTTTCGCAAGGCTTCGGAAATTTTTCGGTGCAAGATTCCTTTCCTGGCCGCATGCACTCGCCTGAAGGTTCGCTGGCCTGTCCAGTCCGCTCTCCCGCCCTCCGGTCCCATTCCACTTGCTGTCCCCTGAATATTAATCGATACTGCCAGCCCACGACATCCGAAACCGCTCGCTTGTCACCTGGGATAAACGCAACGAACAAGTGTGATGCATACTCTGCAGGATACAGCTCTAACTATCTCATACAATACACACATTATAATATACTTACTTACAAACAGCTTTTAGAGAACCCGCCCTCAAATAAGCCCGCCATCGGTCCCTATCCTGAGGAAGATTAATCCAGTCTCAACAATCATATCCCACCTCCCTCAAATCCTTTTTAACATTATCCTCACATCTACGTCTTGGCCTTCCCAAAGGTCATTTTCCCCTCCGGTCTCCCAACTAACACTCTATATGCATTTCTGGATTCGCCCATACGTGCTACATACCCTGCCCATCTCAAACGTCTTGGATTTAATGTTTCTAATTATGTCAGGTGAAGAATACAATGCGTGCAGTTCTGTGTTGTGTAACTTTCTCCATTCTCCTGTAACTTCATCCCTCTTAGCCCTAAATATCTTTCTAAGCAACATATTCTCGAACAACCTTAACCTATGTTCCTCTCTCAAAGTGAGAGACCAAGTTTCACAACCATACAGAACAACCGGTAATATAACCGTTTTATAAATTGTAACTTACAGTTTTTTTTAGAGCAGACTGGATGACAAAAGCTTCTCAACCGAATAATAACAGGCATTTCCCATACTTATTCTGTGTTTAATTTCCTCCAGAGTGTCATTTATATTTGTTACTGTTGCTCCAAGATATTTGAACTTCACCTCTTCAAAAGATAAATTTCCAATTTTTATATTTCCATTTTGTACAATATTCTGGTCACGAGGCATAATCATATACTTTGTCTATTCGGGATTTACTTCCAAACCTATCTCTTCACTTACTTCAAGTAAAATTTCCGCGTTTCCCCCAATTGTTTGTGGATTTTCTCCTACCATATTCACATCATCCGCATAGACAAGCAGCTGATGTAACCCGTTCAATTCCAAATCCTCTCTGTTATCCTGGACTTTGCTAATGGTATATTAGACACATTATAATAGCTACGTGATAACATTCCCAAACTCGGACGTCACTCGTCATGCCATGGTAACAGAAGTGCAAGATGAACTTCGTTACTCGAGGTTTATCACACGGCCCTCTCCTTCATGTAGTAGCTATTAGATCACATCCATTTTCGGCTTTTCCCAGTCACTTTTCTTACTTTATTTTTCTATGCAACTATAGAAAACGCAGAGAGACAAGTGGCCAAGGCCTTGGAGCTCGCATATGTTCTTCCCCACAATCCCTAATTCTCTTGCAAAGGTTACCAATTGCATACCTTTTAATTATCTCTCCTTCCATTTTCCCTTCTTCCATTGCTTCATTTCATACGGCTCGTCTCGCTCCGATATCTAATTATTAGATAGGATGTACTCATCCTGCCTGTGTTAGTAGAACTATTTATGTAAACCTTAAATCCATCCTAATCTACCATAAAAATTAGAAATGCAAGAATGAAGTCGTTTCACGCAATCCAAGAGATTTGATAAAATAATCTCCTGTCACTATTTTTTTGGTGAAATGAAAAAAAGAACGCAAGAACATGTTTACAAGAAGTTAAACTTGTAACTTGCGAAATACTAATCCGTACTTTTCTGAATTAAGTCTCAGGTCAGAGCACAACTAAGAAAGCCATGTTTGAAATATGATACATCTGGCATTGTCGTGATTTTCTGTCACGTTCTATTTGTTAGGTGTTCTAGGAGGCCTTGTCCCTAATGTACACTCATGGGGGCCATGTATGGGCGCCGTTCATTGTCACCAGAAGAACTCATCAACTCTTATATGTGCTGCAGATGGCGTCTGTATCATGTAACTTCAGGTTTCTTCTATAAATATATTTCTGAAATTTATTCTTCTTCTGATTCTTTTAATACAAACTGGAGGTAAAACTATCCCTTACTCGTAACGTAAAACACAGTTCATTGCATTATTACTTTATTGACGTTTATACAGGGTGTTTCAGAATTCAACTGAAGAAATTTAAACTGTGGTAGAGGGGTCCTAAGCAGGGTTTAAGCTAGAAAATAAATAATTGTCGCAAAGATGCTCAAATGAAAAATTGTGTATGTACAAATCGGGAAAAGCTTGCGCAGTATTGTACATAAATTCTAGAGAAAGAAAAGAATTCCAGAAACAAAAAGAAAAGAAAACAATATGTATATAATGTAATATGCTACTTGGAGATATATTACTTTAAACTCACCTTACCTAGACATAAATTTAGAATCAATTATTACAGCTAAATTCACATCACATTAAAATACATCTATTTTTATGAGGACTCTAAATATTGAAAGCATTTGGGAAATCAAATTCTTTACGAGTAGACCCCTCTATTTTTATTGCTGGCGTAGTGCTAACTCTTTTTCCTGAAAGGTGGTTCCCAATTTTAGTTTGACAATAAAGTAAGTAAATCCTCTCTCACAATCTACAGAATGCAATGAAATTGTTGCAGGATCCTGTACAACTGAATCAATTACGGGAAATTGTTGACTTGACTTGTATTACATCAACTCTTTGAAATCCAGTCCTGAGCATTTATCGCTCATTACTTTCTTGAATATAGCTCATGCCGTTAACATCTACATATATAATTTGAACTGGTAATGGAAATTATGGGAAAACGGCTGAACGGATTTTAATTAATGTCCCGCCACTTTGAAGCTTGGCATCCAAGGATTTTCAGAAAAATAGTAAATTTCAGTGAAGCGTTAGTTTTCCTACATAATTTTCCTATTTTCCAAAATCCATCTTTCGTCAGTTTTGACAACTAATTGCATTTCAGAATAAAACAAAACACACATTACAATAAACAATAGGCCATTACACGAAGGCCATGACCTGCAGGATTGCTGACATATTTATAGCTCAAATTCAATTGGTTATTAAAAACTTCAAGACTTACTAAAAATAATTTACAGGTCCGATTCTGCGATGTGTAATTTTCTGAGTGCAGCTGTGTATTGGATTTAAAATCCACAAAACTTGAGGTGGTTTGATGACATTATCATTAGATATGAAATATTATTATAGTTAATGCCATGATGTGACTATTTTTCATTAATTATACATATTAATGCTATATTGATGATACGAAAGTGAAACTTTTTGGGGTTATATAAGTAGATGTAGAGATTATCTTAAATTAGATCTTCATTCTATAATTTACTAAGTGGCGGCTATATAACTACAAAACTTACGTAAGGTAATAGGCATAATATTGTTATTAAAAATAAAATATTTTTATAGTTATTAATCAAGTGGGGTTGGGTCTTTTCATATACTTAATAGCGGTGTGGTGTAGATATTTATATGCGTCATTCTCTTTAGTGTTGGTGGAGAGAGCGCAAAAATTACAGTTCCTAAGGAAAGACCAAAAGGTATTACTTACTGATAAAATAAGAGGCCTACAAAATTTTGTAGTCTCCTGATCATTTCAGCCAAGATCTCTTGGAAGGATAAAATGATTTTACCCTCTACATTTCAAGCTCTACATGCAGTAGCTATACCAAGATGCTATGTCTATTGTTTGATAGCATAGCAAACCTGACTTTTTAACTTTCACCTACAATTCACAATGACCTGAAATAGCTATTGTTTTACTCCTACATGATCATCCTGATATTGTTACTTGCGTTTTCGCGTTAAAACTAAAAAAACTGAAGGTGGATAGGTTCAAGAAAAAGTATTTGGCATAAAAACCATTCAGATGGAGTATGTTTCATTATTATGGTAGCAAATAACTTTCAAAATATCTGGTATTCTTCATTGAAAATAAATCTGCAAAATTTTTATTTGAACGTCTAATGAACTTAGTTTGCAGCATTTGCTGCATAAGCCACTAGTTTTACTCTATTTAAATCTATAAATTCTCCGAAACTAGTTATAGTTCGCACACATCTCTGATTTAATTTTCTCCATAATCGTTTTCGATTCTAACGTCTTCTCAAATTCAATGTGGTTTTCGCATTTTTGCACATTTAAATTGCAAGTTTGTCGCATTTTAGAAGTTGAGTAGCAAAATGCGTCAAGTGCGACTGTGGCTCTGAAACCCTGGTCCTAAGTAAATACTTTCAGATAGGTAACTAGGGCTCTGCGGATTGAAACTTGCACGAAATGGCGTGAAATATTTTTTGGGCCAGTACGCCACTGACTGAACCTGCACGTGGCATAGCGACATATATTTGAAATATATCGGACACAATATTGCTATGCCTCTGTGGCACAATCGGTAAATATTGTGGACGGTTTCTGTCAGAGGATGAGGTCGAAAATACAAATTTCAGCAGGTATTTTTCTTTACCTTAAGGTATGTAACTTTTAAACTAGTGTTGTAACATTAAAACGCCAGCTCTAGTTATTTTGTAATACAGCGTACGTAATAATAATAATAATAATAATAATAATAATAATAATAATAATAATAATAATAATAATTGTTTAGTGGAGCGAGGAAGGAATGCAGTTTACTCTGGATAAGTTACAGTATGTTTATTATTTAATTTGTAGTGTATACATAAATTGTCCACTGAAAATCATGAAAATAAAAAAAAAAAAAGACTATTTCATTTCTTTTGAATGTAGGCCTACTACATTTTCACACCCCAAATGGATTTAGATCAATTCTGATTACAAATATGTTTAATTTGTTTTTAATTAAGACTGTAAGGGCGTGATATTTAAAGAGCTGTCAAAATTATTTTTTCATCAACGATTTTTTTTTTTTTACAAATTTCTGATTACAAATCTAATAACTTTTTGTTCTAAAGTTGCCTCCCTGAAGTTACTAGATGAATGTAGCGGAGAATAATTTTAGTAGGTATGTGTTACATAAAAATATTAATTTTACTTTCAAATTCATTTGTCTGTAAGTTTATTTTTCTAGATTCAACACCAACTTTCTTACGACAAATATTAATCAATCTGGATGAAATATTTACTGCAAGTATTTATGAAGTAGCTGCACGTTTCTATGCATTTATTTTGTAAGAAATGCTGATAGCTTATTTTGTTAATATTTTTATGAATTATAAAAAATAACATTTTCAAAAGTTAAAAAAAAATTGAAAGTGAATAAATGAGATATTTCATGAAATGAATGCATAGAAATATTTCTAAATTTCTTGTGAATGTAACAAACAAAAGGCAAAGTTAACAATTGAGATCTTGCACTAAATCCTTGGGTTTGAAAAGTTTCTAAAAAGAATAGAAAAAAATAGAAAGCCAAAAATATTTGAGAGTTAAAAATTTGGATTTTATTAGTCCTTTACATAGTAAACAACCTCTCAAAATTTGGTTGAAAAAATGATTACGAAAAAAATTATCGTTCTTAGTGGAGTGTTCCATAATAGAAAATATCTTAATAAAAGAAAGAAATTTCCCCTTTCGTCTTCCTTAGAGGAGGAAGTAAGCAGTATTCAGGAATTACTGTACGTACGTATCCTGTAATAAAGGACCACGAATTATTTCTTTCACTACCCATTGTCAGTTGGAAAACAAGTTACAGGAAATGTTCAAAGTAACGACCTTCGCCTTTACTACAATATTTTCCTGCAGCAAATCAAGTACTTGAATAAATTCAAGGGAAAAATTTCTCCGGGGCCGGGTATCCATTCCGAGACCTTTCGCTTAGCGCATCAAGACTCTACCGAATGATCTACCCAGGACAAAGAAGGATAAAAAGGGAAAAATTGAGACGGTGTCGGGTGAAGTTAAAGGGACAAAAAGGGAAAATTGAGACGGTGTCGGGTGAAGTTAAGTAACAAAAAGGGAAAAATTGAGACGATGTCGGCTGAAGTTAAAGGGATAAAAAGGGAAAAACTGAGACGGTGTCGAGTGAAGTTAAAGGGATAAAAAGGAAAATTGAGCCGGTGTCGGGTGAAGTTAAAGGGATAAAAAAGGAAAAATTGAGACGGTGTCGGGTGAAGTTAAAGGGATAAAAAGGGAAAATTGAGACGGTGTCGGGTGAAGTTAAAGGGACAAAAAGGGAAAATTGAGACGGTGTCGGGTGAAGTTAAGGGATAAAAAAAGGGAAAAATTGAGACGGTGTCGGGTGAAGTTAAAGGGATAAAAAGGGAAAAATTGAGACGGTGTCGGGTGAAGTTAAAGGGATAAAAAGGGAAAAATTGAGACGGTGTCGGGTGAAGTTAAAGGGATAAAAAGGAAAAAAATTGAGATGGTGTCGAGTGAAGTTAAAGGGATAAAAGGGAAAAGGAAAATTGAGACGGTGTCGGGTGAAGTTAAAGGGATAAAAAGGAAAAAATTGAGACGGTGTCGAGTGAAGTTAAAGGGATAAAAAGAAAAAATTGAGATGGTGTCGAGTGAAGTTAAAGGGATAAAAAAGGGGGAAAAATTGAGACGGTGTCGAGTGAAGTTAAAAAGGGGATAAAAAGGGAAAATTGAGACGGTGTCGAGTGAAGTTAAAGGGATAAAAAGGGAAAAATTGAGAGGTGAAGTTTAAAGGATAAAAAGGAAAAAATTGAGACGGTGTCGAGTGAAGTTAAAGGGATAAAAAGGGAAAAAAAGGGAAAAATTGAGACGGTGTCGAGTGAAGTTAAAGGGATAAAAAGGAAAAAATTGAGATGGTGTCGAGTGAAGGGTTGAAGTTAAAAAGGAAAAAAATTGGGATAAAAAGGGAAAAATTGAGACGGTGTCGAGTGAAGTTAAAGGGATAAAAGGGAAAATTGAGACGGTGTCAGGTGAAGTTAAAGGGATAAAAAGGAAAAATTGAGACGGTGTCGAGTGAAGTTAAAGGATAAAAAGGGAAAATTGAGATGGTGTCGAGTGAAGTTCGAGTGAAAAGGGATAAAAGGGAAAAATTGAGACGGTGTCGAGTGAAGTTAAAGGGATAAAAAGGGAAAAATTGAGATGGTGTCGAGTGAAGTTAAAGGGATAAAAGGGAAAAATTGAGACGGTGTCGGGTGAAGTTAAAGGGATAAAAAGGGAAAAATTGAGACGGTGTCGGGTGAAGTTAAAGGGACAAAAAGGGAAAAATTGAGACGGCGTCGGGTGAAGTTAAAGGGATAAAAAGGAAAAATTGAGACGGTGTCGGGTGAAGTTAAAGGGGGATGAAGTTAAAGGAAAAGGGAAAATTGAGACGGTGTCGAGTGAAGTTAAAGGGATAAAAAGGGAAAAATTGAGACGGTGTCGAGTGAAGTTAAAGGGCTAAAAAGTGAAAAATTGAGACGGTGTCGGGTGAAGTTAACGGGATAAAAAGGGAAAAATTGAGACGGTGTCGGGTGAAGTTATAGGGCTAAAAAGGAAAAATTGAGACGGTATCGAATGAAGTTAAAGGGCTAAAAAGGGAAAAATTGAGACGGTGTCGGGTGAAGTTAAGGACAAAAAGGGAAAAGTTGAGACGGTGTCGGGTGAAGTTAAAGGGATAAAAAGGGAAACATTGAGACGGTGTCGGATGAAGTTTCTGCCTAGGACTCACGTTACGGAATGCGTGCTGGTTCGAGTCCTCATGAGGAAATAAATTTTCTCATTAAATTTCGGCCAGTGTATGGGACCGGTGCCCACCTAGCATCGTGATGTACTTGGGGAGCTACGATAGGTAGCAAAATCCGGTTTCGGAAACCAGTATAACGGCTGGTGGGGGATCATCGTGCTAACCACACGATACCTCCATTCTGGTTGGATGATCGTCCACCTCTGCTTCGGCATGTGGCCGTGAGGCCAGCAGCCGGCTGGTCGGTGTTGACCCTTCGTGGGCTGTAGCGCCACGGATTATAAAAGTAATTTAAAATGAATCTCATAGTAATATTAAGGGGTGGAGGGGTGAAGGGTGAAATTTTGGTCATTTTTAGTAATACATCACATTCTCGGTTTCTTGTAAAAGTGAATTAGCAATCTCTTATTTATATGTTGAGCAAGTTGCAATGCTCTGCTGTGCTCGAAAGCATAAAAATTACGCAATATATAAATGATTGCGCCCTTTAACTTCAATTCCATGCAGATTTTACAAGCTGTTTTCTGACATGCTTTTCAGCACATTGCGTCAGGTTCGAAGTGTAAAGCCTCTTACAATTTTGATGCTAGGAACACGAAAATGTTCTATACATAGTGGTTAACAAAATAGCGCATGGATTTATGATTAAATGAACACTTTTTGAAAAAAAAAAAGATTAAATATTTATAGTGGAAATGAAAAATTTATAATTCTAGGTATGCGATGGTTATAAAAATTCCCCTCCCCTTGTAGTAAAGATATAAGAGAACTAATAGGTGATGTTTTTCTAAATACGCCACTGGTTTTGCAAAAAAAAAAAAAAAAAAACAACAATTTACTGAAAAATCGAACCAATCATTTTGAAATATGAAATTTTTCGAAATAGTTTTGTTAATAACTCAAACTAATTGATTCATAGAAATGAAATTTCACCACATCATTATATATCATACCGTGATTATGTGTACAAAAAAATCAGTGACATGGCTTGAACAATGTAGAAAATAGGAATTTTCCCTATCACCCCAATAATACTTATCACTTGCTATGTATTCATTCGGAGACTTTTATTAATTGAAATTTCTCTTAACAAAACAGGTTGAAAATTAATGATAATTTGTCATTGTACATTACACTTAAAAATATGTAATTAGAATAACTTTCATGGCATCATAGCACTGTTCGTATTTACCATTTAAATAAATAAGTAAATAAATAAATAAATTACGGGAGAAAATATGATCAAATACGTGAGACCATGGATGTCCAATTGTAACTCGTACGAGGTAACCCCTGGCGTAAGCAACCCGTAGCGCATATTCTTTAAGGTCGTTTTTCCTATTTTATATGGAAAGTTATTGACCTTAGCAGAGCATGCTTGACGTGCAGGATCTCCTGGTTCTATAGGCGTTTGGAAACTCATGCGCGAGACGAAAGACTGGCAAAAATGTCGGTAAAATACGGGAGACCTGGGAACCCTGGTATGAAGAAACAAAAATCAACGGAAGTGGGTAACTTGGCCGTAATGATATCGATGTTAAGTCAATTTACCCTTAATTTTTAATTTTCTTTAACAAATTTTGATTTTTTATTTCTATTTTTATGTCATCTGAAATCTTGAACTTTCTAGTTTTCAAAAAATATATCAGTTTTGTCTCTATGATGTTTGGTTAATTAATTATCTGAGTTTTATGACCGGAAGCACCCTTTCTTTAAACCGGAAGTGCAGTTCTGCAAGTGTCAATCCGTCACATTCTGTCAATTTTGTATATTTTTCGTGCAATAACAATTCGAATTTGGCGGTAGAATTTTTACTGTATTATTTCTCATACAATAAAATTTTTCATACAGTCAGGATGGAGATGATTTTTCTCCATGTTCAGATTTACAGCATTTTACTACACTAATGTAACACGAAGTGCGCTTAGAATTGAGATATTTTCATCATTTTTGCACCAAAATGAAGCTGATTAACGTAGTTAAGTGCCAAACTACAAACAATGACTTACTGCTGCAGAAAGTTATTTAAAACTCCAAGATCTTAAATTTTTATTTTTATGTTTGAAATTTAAAAAAAATAAACTTACATTTTGTCTTAATGGGCTAACATAGAGAAAAATAAATTGTTTTCACAGCTTGTTCTGTGTTCTTTTAGAAGTAAGACAGTGAAAGAAATTTTGTTCTAACTTAAAAACTGTGGGCCAAGTACTAAAACAAATAAATTTCAGTTTTCGCTTTGAAAAATTGCCCCCCCCCCCGTTCTCCCAAAAATATTTGTGGGGTTTATTTTCTGTAAAAATCCTTAATTATGTGTCAAGAATCAGCAAAAAAGAGTTCTTAAAATTAGGATAAAAACTGAAAATTGTTCTACCAAGGGTAGATAAGTACCTTAAGTAAAAATAAGGAAGAAATTTGTGCATGCCTTCAAATAACGCATCTGCTGTCAGAACAATGGACATAAATATAGGTTTGCTAAAACTAAACGCATACAATGCAGAAGTTATAAGAAATATTGAAGGCAAAGTGCTGATAAACCATGAAACATCAATAAGAGCAATTCGTATGGATAGTTTACTGCTGAGAGAGAAAGTTCTTACAGTTCAAAAATATAACAGGCAGTTCTGTCTACCGTTTTTCTTGCTAATGCTCTAAGTCAGTCGTAGAGAAAATGTGACTCGCGAGCACATTGTGGCTCGCAATGATAGCAATGCATTTCTCTTGCTTCCTACCTCCCCCAACCCCCACCCTCTCACTCACTGTACAGTCAAACTCCGTTCCATTTGTATTTGTCTCTGACCTGCGCAATGTCTCTCTCGAAACCATGTACGTCTACAAAAACGAAAGTTTCAGGTAGGATGGGAGGACGCATTTTTTTGCTGCCAATATAATGAGAATATTAAATGTATGATTTGTTCACAAGTATTACGAGGAGTCCACACCTGTGGAGTAACGGTCAGCGCGTCTGGCCGCGAAACCAGGTGGCCCGGGTTCGAATCCCGGTCGGGGCAAGTTACCTAGTTGAGGTTTTTTCCGGGGTTTTCCCTCAACCCAATACGAGCAAATGCTGGGTAACTTTCGGTGCTGGACCCCGGACTCAGTTCACGGGCATTATCACCTTCATATCATTCAGACGCTAAATAACCTAGATATTAATACAACGTCGTAAAATAACCAAATAAAATAAAAATATATATATGTTGTATAACGTAAAACGGCATTATACTACATGTCACTCATGAAACATTAAAAGGTTAAGTGTCATTATTATTATTATTATTATTATTATTATTATTATTATTATTATTATTATTATTATTATTATCCGAAGCTTCGTTCTTTCGCTTGCTCTGTTGAAGCCATGTTCGCTACAACTTACGTTTGTGAAAAATTATTTTCAACATTGAAAATAGTAAAAACCAAATTTAGATCACGACTGACAGACAAAATCTTCGTGCTCAACTACGACTGGCAGTAAGTGACATAATTCCTGATTCTGAAACTGTCGCAGGGACATTCTGAAGACAGTTAATTTTATTTTAGGTTGTGATAATGTGTCCTATGCTTTCTTATTCATTTCTTTCTTCGTTACACGTACTAAACATTAGCTTGTAACCTTATACTGTATAAAATTATATTTAAGTTCTTGACGTAAGGAAAATGAAAATCCATTAATAAGTCAGGCAGTTGCTTCACTTCCCCTTCAGGTGTCCGCCTCCCTCCATAGGTGCTATGCACGTTGCAGGTTACACAGTGGCTCGGCGCACGATCACATTTTCGCCACGGCTGCGTTAAGTAAATATGCACTTACATACACTTATTTCTCAAATCAGCAATAGGGATATCTTATGCGAAGTTTTACCGTTAGATGGCAGGAGCGTTCCATGCGGCACAACATGTTGTAGAGCTATGTCTTGTCATATGCTACAGTTGATTACGTTTTCCCGCTTGTTGGTTTTCTGTGCGTGTCAAAAGTATATTTACAATTATTTTGTATCACCTAGTACAGGGACATCATTTTATTTTTACTGACATTTTTAATATTAACCTGGCTATATCTTTGAATCAACGCCGTTTGCTACTCCATTCCACGACTGGAGCTCGATGATACTGGCGTAATATACAAACAAATCATTTTACTAGTATAGGAGGGAAGAAAAGTAGTTCATCCATTTACGTAAACTAGGAAATATCTCGCTTTTGAGTTTGATCATTTTCATCAGGTTTTTGTTTAATCAAAATACAGTACAGTATTAACAGTGAGTATTTTTACTCACGAACTGAGCTGTCCATGTGGAGGTATTCATTATGTAGTGTATATTATACTGTCTACAGTACATTAGCGTACAATATAGAGAGTGAAGTTAAATTGAAAACTAAATAAATATGGATATTTAAACACATTTATTAAAATGGTGGCCGTTCATTTCGATACAGGCTTCAGTTCTAATGTGCATATTATAGCACTATAGACTATTGTACCTAATCCCAATTACCTGTTTCGTTCTTCGTACTAGTAACTCATGTTGAAATAATTCTGTACCTACTCTATAAAAGAGTACCTTACGTACTGTAAATTCAATCTTCACTTCTGCCCGAAACGAAAAGATAAAGTTATTCAGACATACTATCTACTGTCCATCCAACTGGTTATGTCGTAGGGTCGTAAGAAGGAGGAAATCACGTGACAGTAAATTACTTAACGAGGCCCTTTTATATAAGTTATTTTAAACAGTTGTATAATATTACGTAGACGTCCAATTCTAACAGAAATTAATGTTCTCAGAAAAGAGCTAAGACGACAGCTCAGCCACTAGATGGCGAATAAAAGCTGGTGGGGTAACCGGAATACGACGTAGGCAAATGGACGACAGTACCTGTGGGAAAATGATTCAATATTAAAAGCTCTTTCGTAACTGGAAAATGCCAACATATTTTTGGAACGTACTGTTCATTATGACCGTAAGACTGTCTTGGATCTGTGTGGAGAACGGTTGAACTTCATTAGTTGAAGGGGTGGGAGTGAAGTATATTCAAAAACTCAGGTACAATAAAAATTGAAGTAAAAATAAAATGATATCTCTGTATAAGTTAATATAATCCAATATTTTCTTAGCTCATAATCTAATTTAATTTATTTAGGCCTACTTACCTACTTATTGGCTTTTAAGGAACCCGGAGGTTCATTGCCGCCGTCACATAAGCCCGCCATTGGTCCCTATCCTGAGCAAGATTAATCCAGTCTCTACCATCATATCCTACCTCCCTCAAATCCATTTTAATATTATCTTCCCATCTACGCCTCGGCCTCCCCAAAGGTCTTTTTCCCGCCGGCCTCCCAACTAACACTCTATAAACATTTCTGGATTCGCCCATACGTGCTACATGCCCTGCCCATCTCGAGCGTCTGGATTTAATGTTCCTAATTATGTCAGGTGAAGAATACAATGCGTGCAGTTCTGTGTTGTGTAACTTTCTCCATTCTCCTGCAACTTCATCCCTCTTAGCCCCAAATATTTTCCTAAGAACCTAATCTAATTTAATTTACAATAAATAATAGCGTGAACGTGTATAATATTGGGCGATTCCCCTTAAGAGATGGTTGGGGAAATCTGCAGTATGCAGAATATAGATACGAGTAAATTGAATATTCATAAACCTAAACGAGAACTTTGAGAACGAGGTGCACGAGTAAAAAAGAATAGGAACTTTGTGGAAGGTGAATATTACCTCTTCAATCATTGGTATTGTAAGTACCGTACGCTAAAAACAGGATATGCAGCCACCAATGTATTTTATAGGGAAGGAACTATCGAGATTGAATTCCTCGTATTTTTTCTCTAGTTGCAGAAATAGCAAATGCAATGTTTGATAACATGATATAATATGATCGCAGTAGTAGCACAGTCTACTATATACAGTCGCGAAGCTCAATATGTAGTAAAAATTCAAACATGGGTAGTTGCCCACCACTAGGATCGCTACTATCGCCTCATCATCGCAGATCTCTCCTAGTAGACGACAAAATATGTTACACTTTCGTTGTGTTCTTTTGGAAAAATTAACACCTTCCTTCCCTTATTGAAATATTAAACTGAAATTTACTATAATCGCTTCACTCATTCAAGATTATAGCGATAATTAACTATGAAACCAATAAATATTAACTTGCATTTCCCTTTACAACAATAATAACGAAAATATGAATTAATGGAGTAACTTACGTGTACCTGTACTTGTAGTGTAGGCTACGTAGTTAACAAAGTGGGGTGAGGTTAAGCAATAATAATCACACCAGAATTGGAAATAACAAGTGATCAATAAATTTTATTGTAACAGACTTTTTCTACGTCTCTAGTAAAGTAACAAATAAAAATAACAACAAAATTAACAGCTATAATTAAAAACATAACCTTTGAAAAAATAAAGTAGGCCTAAGCAATAATAATCCCACCAGAATTGAAAATAAAACGTGATCAATAAATTTCATTAAAACAAACAATTTTTCTACGTCTCTAGTAAAATATTATTATTCCAATTATTGTATTTTGGCCATTAACATTTTCATTACAACCAATAACGAACATTTCACAAGCATCAATGTGAAATACGCAACTCGATGGAAATACGACACAGTCCAAAGTCGACCGTGGACAGTCTATTGTTTCTAGTTGCTAACCGCTTGGAGCGCTTTATCACGAGATTTGCAAAAAATCACCTCAAGCTTCGCGACTGTATATAGTAGACTGTGGTAGTAGTAGTGTTTTGTAGGTTAGGGACATGCTGTTTTGAATACTACGTAGGATGGTTTTGAAAATTTGAAGTAAAAACATGGTTTTAATCATTAGTCTACAGCACATTGAAAACATTATTCATGAAATGGATTTCACTACGGATCGTCCTGGATAATAAACATCCCAGTTAATCGAGAGTTTATTGCTGGCGTAAAGTACGGAGACTCCTACAGCTGCTGAATATAATCTAAGCTAACATAGCTTGCTGTCGAGGTTGCTCATGATTGTATTAATTGAGGGGTTACGTGGACTAACAGCTTATGTGCAAAACCATACTTTTGAGTAAACTGAAGTTGAAAATTACGATATTACTTTTTGTGTGTTCCTGTGATATTCCATCAAACTTTTAAAATATATATTATCAATATAGCATTCCTTAAACACAAAAATGTAACCAAGTAATGGCTATTATTCAACTACAGTATTTAAAAAAAAATGTTAAAGCGACTTCCTTTTAAGTTGTTAGTCCACAGAACGCCAATAAATGGTTTCTATCGGAGAATATTATGTAACATAAGAATACAATCACTTCTGTTAACTTTGTACTTTACTGCACAATATCACAAATGCATAAATAAACTCTATTCTTTCGTACTATGCTGTGAAAATAACTAATACAAAATTAATTAATGATTTTATTATATAAATTAAATTAAAGACATATTAATATTTGAACTATGTTGACCTTTGTTCATACATTTTTATGATACTAAATAAAAATTTATGTGTTTTTAAACTTGAAATTTAATGTACAAAACAAACATGGTTTTCATTCATCTTCATCTGTGACTTCAGATCCATCATTGCACTTTTAAATCTGAATAGGCCTATATCTGTCCAGAATTCCCTGTAGCCACATAGCATTATCTTTTGTCATGAATTTCAAAAGGACATGACATCCCCAAACTTTTCATTCTTTAGTCCAGGTGCAGTGGAATCTTCCTTGGTCGATTTGTGTGTTTTCCACGACTTTCAGTTGTAGCAACAGCCCCCACTTTCAAAGCTTGCTGACATGTTTTCATACGGGCTTCTGTAATTTGCAACACTTTCAGTAAAAATCCTTTACATACAGTGACATTAGTGCCCTCTAATTTCACGTTGTATACAAATGAATACTAACGAGTTCTTCCAGACGTAAGTCTCTTTGTGTTACGGAAAGGTTCCCCCCCCCCCCAATGTAACCTAACAACATTGTGTCCAGTTGTTTTTCTCCAATACTCCAAAATCCACTGATCAAGATGACTGAATTTACCTGCACAATTCAATTTACAACATGTTTTTACAACAGCATACCGTTTAGCGGATTTTGTTTTACCGCTACTTGAAATGTAACTTTTACCGGAATTACGTCTCTTCTTTGCATTTTCCTTCTTCCAACTACTTTTCCTTATTTTTCTTTTCACACCTCTCGTGGATGTAATACTTCCGCACACATCACCACTTTCATTGTCAGAATCGGTCTGCATTTGTGTTCACACTGAACAGACACAACGCACGTTGCCAGTCGAGCCGCTAGACACACTGTTAAGGCTGGTTCACAATAAACCGGGAACGGAAACTACAACGAGAACGAAAACAGAAATATTGTTAAAATTAATGCATTTAAATGTGAGCATTACAATTAACTATTGTGAATGATCACATTTAAATATATTTATTTTAACAGTGTTTCCGTTCTCGTTTTCTTTGTCGTTTTCGTTCCCGGTTTATTGTGAACCAGCCTTAAGAACCAGCTACAGAATGACGGATCTCTCGCATACTCACACAACGCTGCTTCTGCTGCCCTTTAGGAATACGGTAGAGAAACAAGATTTTGTTACAATATAAAGCACACAAGAGAGTATCGGAAAATGTGATCTGTGAAATAACGACTTAGGCCCAATTGTATAAAACTCCCTGACTAAAGATCAACTTTGATCGAAGATCGAAAAGTGAACCGAGTTCAGACACTTCTTCTATTGTATAAAACTTTTCTGCGATCAAATTACCTTGGTTCAAATGCAATCTAAGTTCACGTGAAAAGGATTTGGCAACATCGCATAAACAGGTGAAATACGTGATGCGCGGACAATGTTATACAGGTTTGTTCAGTGTTGCCAATCTAGCGACTTTAATCTTTTTCAACAACAATTTCTTTTAACTTTTATATTGCTTAAATAGGGATTTAGTGACCTTTTTAGCACCCCAATAGTGACAAAATTTAATCTTTCTTTGTTGATAATGAGAAATCTAGCTACTTTACAACTACTTTTTGGCGACTTTCCGTACACTGTGTTGGAGACACTGGTTTTTTTTTTTTGCAATGTAAATAATGGCGGACAATAAGAAGAAGGTTGACTGTTCTCCAAGTTGTTATCATGTTATGGTGTTTTTCGTTTACTAATACAGTTAATTGAACATTTATGAATGTACCTATCATATCTATTAATAATTAATGGTTGTTATAAATATAATATAATTATAGGTTATGTTATTTGATACTGCTGAACACGATAGAGTCTTATAAAATATAAGATTGTTTGTGTATTAAGGCAAGAAATTGAAAGAAATATATGTAAATGTACCTACCATATCTATTAATATTAATAATAATGGATATTTTATTTGCACAATCTGTCACTCGTATATTTCAAACAGAAAAGAAATAACTGAACTTGGATCATCTAACTTAATCGAAGAAATTTCTTCAGTCAAAGTTGACTTTAGTTTGAGACAAATTAATCTTAGATTAGACTTTATACAACACAAAATTCCAAGTTCAGCTAAAACAAGGATCAATTTAACCTCTGATCTAAGATTAAATGGTTTATACAATCGGGCCTTAAAGTCACTTAGGTTGTTAGTCCACGTAACCCCTCAATTTTTCTTTTCCCTCTTCCAAAACGAAACTATAGCCAACAATTTCTTACTTGAAGAAGTTATTTTTGTTTAACTTTCGAGGCGGAATTTAATAATTAAATTTTTTTAAGTTTTAAAGCATATATTCAGAATCTTTCGGGACCTGAATGAAGACAAAAGGTTTTCCCTGGTTTTTACATATAGGAACACAACAAAAATTTGGCATTTTTTTAGTTGTTTTTAAGACTATTTAATGTACTAATACACTACGTATATCCTCAATGTTTATATACCGGAAAACAAATGCACATGCAAAGCGCATCCCTCAAAGTACACGCGCGCTATCTGTTGGTGGTAGTTCAGGATATCCCTATTAGTAAACCGAGACAGGTTGATTGGAGATTCGCGTTCGTGCAACGCAATGAACAATCAAACAAATCAGACATCAACTGATTGGCGATCGGGGACTGATTTGATTTGCGTTTCTGGAACCGGCCTAAAAGAATAAATTTTAAATAACTAATTACTTTTGTCACTGGGATGCGCAGGTATTGAATTATGGACGGTAGTAGTACACTCTAGCCTATCATCAGACTAATCTATATACAATTCCTTGCAGTAAATCATAACATTCCTCTGCTGCCCACGGAGGGCGTGCATTCTTATTGTATGTTCATCTTTTTCTTAGAAGGGTCTGAGGACTAGTTTATAGTTCGCGGGAAATACGATTTCAATCTTGCAATTGCAGTATAAATATAGTTACGACAGGCTGCAACACAGCGAGGTCCGTTGCTAGGTAACAACAAAGTACTAAACTTGAATACTCCACATGACGCTGCGCTTCACCGCCATTTTGTTGTTTACAATTCGAGGGTCTGTCACCTCGCAACAATTTGGGTCAGCATGCTACCCGTCCTTCACGCTGGACTGGTTATGAAGCTGGCGCCGGCAGGGTCACGGGGAGGGTCCGGGGTTCCATCTCAGACGGTGGCCATTCTCAAGAACTTACGACGAGACAATTATAGCCTAATGTTGATAATGATAATGCGTGTGATCATTATGGTCCTAATTGGAGCTGCTATTTCTATGAAAATACATATTGCATTCCCCTCCATGTAGATGGACAAAAGTAATAGGGCAAAGATTATTAAAAACATTTTTATTACTGCATAAATCTGCACCGAAATTACATGATGATGGATTATTATTACTGTTTGTATTATTTTTATTGCTATTATATATTATGATTATTATTATGATTATGATGATGATGATTATTATTATTATTATTATTATTATTATTACTATTATTACTTACTTACTTACAAATGGCTTTTAAGGAACCCGAAGGTTCATTGCCGCCCTCACATAAGCCCGCCAGCAGTCCCTATCCTGTGCAAGATTAATCCAGTCTCTATCATCATATCCCACCTACCTCAAATCCATTTTAATATTATCCTCCCATCTACGTCTCGGCCTCCCTAAAGGTATTTTTCCCTCCGGTCTCCCAACTAACACTCTATATGCATTTCTGGATTCGCCCATACGTGCTACATGCCCTGCCCATCTCAAACGTCTGGATTTAATGTTCCTAATTATGTCAGGTGAAGAATACAATGCGTGCAGTTCTGTGTTGTGTAACTTTCTCCATTCTCCTGTAACTTCATCCCGCTTCGCCCCAAATATTTTCCTAAGCACCTTATTCTCAAACACCCTGAACCTATGTTCCTCTCTCAGAGAGAGAGTCCAAGTTTCACAACCATACAGAAGAACCGGTAATATAACTGTTTTATAAATTCTATTATTACTACTATATTATTTATTTATTTATTTATTTATTTATTTATTTATTTATTTATTTAATGCTGGTTAGATAGGAGGAAGAAAGGGCTAGAGAAAGGTAGGAGGAATAAAGGAGTAAAGGAGAATAACAGGAAGAAAGCACTAAAGAAAAATGAGAGGAAGCAAGGACTAAAGAAAGGTAAGAGGAAGAAAGGACTAAAGAAGAATAAAAAGAAGAAAGGGCTCAAGAAAGATAAGAGGAAGAAAGGAGTAAAGGAGAATAAAAGGAAGAAAGGACTAAAGAAAGATAAGAGGAAGAAAGGACTAAAGAAAGACAAGAGGAAGAAAGGACTAAAGAAAGATAAGAGGAAGAAAGGACTAAAGAAAGATAAGAGGATGAAAGGACTAAAGAAAGGTAAGAGGAAGAAAGGACTAAAGAAAGGTAAGAGGAAGAAAGGACTAAAGAAAAATAAGAGGAAGAAAGGACTAAAAAAGAAAGATAAGAGGAAGAAAGGACTAAAGAAAGATAAGAGGAAGAAAGAACTAAAGAAAGGTAAGAGGAAGAAAGGACTAAAGAAAGATAAGAGGAAGAAAGGACTAAAGAAAGATAAGCGGAAGAAAGGACTAAAGAAAGATAAGAGAAAGAAAGGACTAAAGAAAGATAAGAGGAAGAAAGGACTAAAGAAAGGTAAGAGGAAGAAAGGACTAAAGAAAGGTAAGAGGAAGAAAGGACTAAAGAAAGATAAGAGGAAGAAAGGACTAAAGAAAGGTAAGAGGAAGAAAGGACTAAAGAAAGATAAGAGGAAGAAAGGACTAAAGAAAGATAAGAGGAAGAAAGGACTAAAGAAAGATAAGAGGAAGAAAGGACTAAAGAAAGATAAGAGGAAGAAAGGACTAAAGAAAGATAAGATGAAGAAAGGACTAAAAAGAAAGCTAAGAGGAAGAAAGGACTAAAGAAAGATAAGAGGAAGAAAGGACTAAAGAAAGCTAGGAGGAAGAAAGGACTAAAGAAAGATAAGATGAAGAAAGGACTAAAGAAAGCTAAGAGGAAGAAAGGACTAAAGAAAGATAAGAGGAAGAAAGGACTAAAGAAAGATAAGAGGAAGAAAGGACTAAAGAAAGATAAGAGGAAGAAAGGACTAAAGAAAGATAAGAGGAAGAAAGGACTAAAGAAAGATAAGAGGAAGAAAGGACTAAAGAAAGATAAGAGGAAGAAAGGACTAAAGAAAGATAAGAGGAAGAAAGGACTAAAGAAAGCTAAGAGGAAGAAAGGACTAAAGAAAGATAAGAGGAAGAAGGGACTAAAGAAAGACAAGAGGAATAAAGGACTAAAGAAAGCTAAGAGGAAGAAAGGACTAAAGAAAGATAAGAGGAAGAAAGGACTAAAGAAAGGTAAGAGGAAGAAAGGAGTAAAGAAAGGTAAGAGGAAGAAAGGACTAAAGAAAGATAAGAGGAAGAAAGGACTAAAGAAAGGTAAGAGGAAGAAAGGACTAAAGAAAGGTAAGAGGAAGAAAGGACTAAAGAAAGGTAAGAGGAAGAAAGGATTAAAGAAATTTAAGAGAAAGAAAGTACTAAAGAAAGATAAGAGGAAGAAAGGACTAAAGAAACATAAGAGGAAGAAAGGACTAAAGAAAGATAAGAGGAAGAAAGGACTAAAGAAAGGTAAGAGGAAGAAAGGAGTAAAGAAAGGTAAGAGGAAGAAAGGAGTAAATAAAGGTAAGAGGAAGAAACGGCTAAAGAAAGATGAGTAAGAAAGGGCTAAAGAAAGATAAGAGGAAGAAAGGACTAAAGAAAAAATAAGAGAAAGAAAGGACTAAAGAAAGATAAGAGGTAGAAAGGGCTAAAGAAATATAAGAGGAAGAAAGGACTAAAGAAAAAATAAGAGGAAGAAAGGACTAAAGTAAGTTAAGAGGAGGAAAGGACTAAAAGGAGGATAAAGGAGAAAATAAAGATCGTAAAATTAAACGAGAAATATGTCGGATAAAAATATAAAGTTATGAAAGATAGTAAAAGACATTTAAAATTGTAAAGGATAAAAGAAAGAATGAATATTAAAAAAATTAGGGAATCAAATTAAGGTAAGGAAGAACGGAGAAAGAAAACGGGAGCGGGAAAAGGAAAGAAATGAGAGAAAATTAAAGAATACAATACCAGATTAAGACAACAGCAAACATAGACGATAAGGAATGGAAAGATTCATATCCAAATTCGTCTGTGATTCTTAACCCGAGGAAAGCACCTGCAGTTCCTGGCCGATCCATTTGGCGCAAGTGCCTGTGAAGGACTTCGAGCCCCGGGCTTCTGCAAGCCTCGGATCACCTTCGCATGTCGTCCGTAACGGGGTTAACATTTCCTGTTTCATCAGCGTGGAGGCGGACCTGGTCCAGCGAGGGTTGCGACTGCGCCCGCGGCGATGGCGATTTAAAATAGTTAAGTCAGCGGGACATACAACAGGGAGTCCCACCTTGTAGATTTATTGCATCAAAGCATATCTAGGGGACACCGAAGACCGTCACTTTTCATCGTGAACACAAGGTTTAAAATGTAGTGGACATAGCCGGTGTTGGGTTTTCTTTGGACAGCCCCGGATCAAACTGTCTTCATTCTAAAATCTATGAGTAACTTTTAACCATCCCGTTCGCCGGTGCAGTTGCGAAAGGAAACCACTGCACCAAAATATTATCTAGAAAGTGGCCCTCAAAATCTCCTGACTTGTAAACGGCTTTAAGAAAGATTTCAGTTGAGCGAATCTCATATAAACATCCATATCCATGCACATATTTCATACCTAATTTTTAGGAAATGTAATTATTTTTAATTTATTGCAATCAATATGTTTAATGCCATTAAACTAGTGGATCCCAACGTTTAGAGTTTCACGGATCCTATAAAGCTCATATTTCATTTTGGCCGATCCCAACATGTTCTGTACAGCAGTGGCAAAAAAAAAAAAAAAAAAAACCCCGGACCGACCCTTGTAGCTGATTTCAGAGCTTTGTTCATTCCAGAGCATGACAGACTGGTAACTAAGACTTTCGTGGTTCGAATCCTGCCTGGAAAGGAAACTTCTTTTGTTCTTTATTCAAATTTGTTCCCAATACGTTTCAATATTAAAATTTTTACTACCTAATTAACTTATTATTCCCAGAACATGAATTTTACAGCAATTCGTGAATTAAACATCGTTTATAAATTGACAGCGATATTAAATTTCAGTTTTAGCTTTTAAATATAATCTGAAAATACTAAAATATAAAGTTATTTTACGTTATATCTTGTATTGGCTGTGAAAAATGAAAACATTTTTAGACTTGCCGTAAGGTTATTGATGTTAGTTTGCAAAATCTCAATCATTGATACTCTAAGGGCCGATTTCACCAAGCTCATTTAAATTTAATTGTTGGTTGAAGTCTTTTTAATTAACACTTAAAGGGACAATACATTTCACAATACAAATTGGGCTTCAAGCTCTCATTAAATTACATTCAAGTTAATTGGTCAATATTTCATGATTTAAATAATTAATCCTGCATTAACGACAATAATTTCCATGATGCCGAGGACAATGATGGACTTTATATTTGAAAATGATGATTTCTCACAAGACGGGCGAAGTTAATTAATTTAATTCTGTGAGAAATTATGAAAAACAAGTATCAAAGGACCAGAAAGTAACATTTCAGTTCTCCTTGTTCTATGAATTTTATTTATCCCTGAGAAACCTGATGAAGTGATCACAAAATTATGACATAGATAATGATCTTTCTGCAGAAATTTTCAGTCATTCAAAAGTAAAAGGTTGTTGCGCTCCACTACCATCTTACAATGGCAAAGTACCGATCAACCAAGTAAAAATAACAGACATTGTAAAAGTGGAAAAGTACATACCTTCAGAATTCAAAGAGTTTTAAAAGAACATATTACAGGGGTCATCTACGGCGGCCGATGACATGTTAGAATAGGACTTTATATTATTTTTCTTTAAATACTCATTGCCATCTAATATTTGGGTCCACATCTGTGGAGCAACGGTTAGCGCGTCTAGCCGAGAAACCAGGTGGCCCGGGTTCGATTCCCGGCCGGGGAAAGTTACATGGTTGAGGTTTTTTCCGGGATTTTCCCTCAACCCAATACGAGCAAATGCTGGGTAACTTTCGGTGATGGACTCGGACTCATTTCACCGGCATTATCACCTTCATTTCATTCAGACGCTAAATAATCTAAGATGTCGATGAAGTGTCGTAAAATAACCTACTAAAATAGAAATCTAATATTTGTCAATGGATTTTTTATGTGTTTTTTTGTATATTATAACTTATGTTATTGTTTTTAACATTTTTTTATTATTCTTGCTTATTTATGAAATCACTGTCCATGTATTTAGAAAAGGACACATCTAAAAAATCATATAATAATAGGCTATCTTATATATATTTCATGTTAGCCTATATTATGTTTTGACCCTAAAATGCTAACTATAAAGTTTTGTTGGTCTGGGCAGAACGGTTTAACATTAAATCAGTTTATTTTGTTCCTGAAGATTTTTACGGATTGGTGAACAGAGATACTGTCCAATACAGAAAAGTCCAACCTACGAAAATGTCCATATGTTCTTAATGTCCAGGGTACGAAAAAGTTCAATGTACTGAAAAGCTTTGTTGCATAATCTATATATATAATTTGAACTGGTAATGGAAATTACGGGAAAACGGCTGAACGGATTTTAATAAATAATCCCTCATTTTGAAGCTTGGAACCCAAAGTTTTTCGGAAAAGTAGCAGTTTTCAGTGAAATGTCAATTTTCCTACATCATTTTCCTTTATCCAAAAGCCATGTTTCGTCAGTTTTGAGAACTAATTAATTGCATTCACGGCCGACTTGATGTTCGCTTCCTTTATGCATTTCAGAATAACACAAAACACACACTACAATAAACAATAGGCTATTACACGAAGGCCATGACCTACAGGATTGCTGACATAGAGTTCAGACGGCTCAGATTCTTTCCCATCATAATGCCAATATGTCGATCTTCGTTTGTGCAATTTTTTGATAACGTATAAAAATAATTTACAGGTCTGATTCTCTGGTCTGTAGTTTTCCGAGTACAGCTGTGTATTGGATATTAAGAACTACAAAACTTAAGAATGTTTGATGATATTATTACCAATAAAAATGAAATATTATTATAGTTAATGTAACACATAATGCTATACTGATATATGAAAGTGAAACCTTTTTGGTGCTTTAAGTAGACGCAGAGAAAGAATATTTTATATTAGATCTTCATTTCTATAATTTACTGAGTAACGGGTATAGGCCTATATAAACTTATGTTACTGAAAACTATAAAACTTACGTAAGGTAACAATATTTTTATTAAAAATGAAATATTTTACAATTATTAATCAAGTGGTGTGGATCCTTTTCATATATGTAATGGCAGTGTGATATAGATATTTATATGTCTGATTCTCTAACTTTCCTTGGTAGTAATTGAGTCATGCTTCCTATTTTAGCTGCGTCTTTAAACTACATCAAAATTAATTTCATGTTTCTTTGGTTTAATTGATTAGATTTGTGATCGCTGCCAAGATATTTTGTTGTAGGGAAAATAGCAGGCCATTTCACTTCTTGCTACCGTGACGAGTAAGTTTATTTTCCGCAACCAGCAACAAATGAAACACTGAAGCTGCTAACGATTTACGATGGACAATTTTATTTAGGGCGCATATAAGATTCTATCAACTCTGACATATCATTCGCCTCATTTTCCACATCTCAGCAATAAATTCCTCACAACAGCCTATATTACAGAAAATATACGAAATAACATTCATTGTTACACAAATTAATCCAGCAGTATTTGATAGATCAGTATTGTCTGGAAGAAGCGCAAAAAATTACAATTCATAAGAAAAGACCAAAAGGTATTACTTATTGATAAAATAAGAGGCCTACAAGAATTTGTAGTCTCTTGATCACCTCAGCAAGATCTCTTAGTGGGAAAAAGTGATTCTGCCCTCTACATTTCAGGGTAGTTCACGAAACATGCAGCAGCTATACCAAGATGCTAAGTCTTTTGTTCAAAGCATGACAAACCTTACATTTTCTTAACTTTCACATACAATCCGCAATGATCCGAAATAGCGACTGCCTTACTCCCACATGAAAAACCTACTGATCATCCTGACATTGTTACTAGCGATTTCGCATTGGAACTCAAGAACTGAAGACGGATAGGTTCAAGGAAAAGTACATGGCAAAAAAAAAAAAAAAACATTCAGAGGGAGTACGTTTCACTAATATGGAAGCAAATAACTATCAAAATGTCTGGTATTCTTCACTGAAAATAAATCTGAACAATTTTTATTTGAACTTTTTATGGACTTAGTTTGCAGCAATTGCTGCACAAGCCACTAGTGTCCAATATAAAAATGTTCATACTGTAATTAAGAACACTGACCAAAATGTTCAAATAACGAAAATGTCTATGTGATTGTAATGTCCAAGGTCTAAATATAATATGAGAACACAATCACACATAACGATCATTGCAAAACAACTTTATTTTGTAGTATAATGGTTATAACAGAAACCTTACAAAAATAAATGTATATGGACTTTGGATACGCAATATAACAAAATTAAGTCTTCAACATTTTTAAGCTCACCCGGGTTACTGTATATACCTTTTATTTAGGGGTTGTTTTATAATAGTGTGATCTGCAAGTAATTGTAAGACCATGATTTATGTTCCACCTTGTTGTTGTTTCAGATGGTCAATAAAACGCGATATATTTACATATATTATAATGTTATCGCATATTGGACTTTCCTACGTATGGAGCTTTTTGTGTATATATATAGAGGACTTTCGCGTAGTGCACTTTTTCTTATTGCTTACTTACTTACTGGCTTTTAAGGAACTCGCAGGTTCATTGCCGCCCTCACATAAGCCGCCATTGGTCCCTATCCTAAGCAAGATTAATCCAGTCTCTATCATCATATCCCACCTCCCTCAAATCCATTTTAATATTATCCTCCCATCTACATCTCGGCCTCTCCAAAGTCTTTTTCCTCCAGTCTCCCAACTAACACTCTATATGCATTTCTGGATTCGCCCATACGTGCTACATGCCCTGCCCATCTCAAACGTCTGGATTTAATGTTCCTAATTATGTCAGGTCAAAAATACAATGCGTGCAGCTCTGCGTTGTGTAACTTTCTCCATTCTCCTGTAACTTCATCCCTCTTAGCCCCAAATATTTTCCTAAGAACCTTATTCTCAAACACCCATAATCTCTGTTCCTCTCTCAAAGTGAGAGTCCAAGTTTCACAACCATACAGAACAACCGGTAATATAACTGTTTTATAAATTCTAACTTTCAGATTTTTTGACAGCAGACTGGATGACAAAAGCTTCTCAACCGAATAATAACAGGCATTTCGCATATTAATTCTATGTTTAATTTCCTCCCGAGTGTCATTTATATTTGTTACTGTTGCTCCAAGATATTTGAATTTTTCCACCTCTTCAAAGGATAAATCTCCAATTTTACATTTCCATTTCGTACAATATTCTGGTCATGAGACATAATAATATACTTTGTGTTTTCGGGATTTACTTCCAAACCTATCGCTTTACTTGTTTCAAATAAAATTTCTGTTTTTTCCTAATCGTTTGTGAATTTTCGTATATTGGACATATTACATTTTGAACCTTTTTGCTTTTTGGACATTTACTACTTGGACTAAGTTCTTTGTACGATTTTTACTTGGATATTTTTGACTGGATATTTTCTGTCAATGAACATTTTAGATTGGACGAAATTACCTATAACCATTTTTACTTTTCAGAGATATGTATGGCCATTTCGAAATTGCACATTGAATGAAATCACTCCCCATTTTCTCCCACTTCAACCCCATTTTCTTCTCATTTCTTCTTTCATCACGTTTCATCTTCCTGTTTCTTGACCCTTCCAAATTTCTTCACGTCCCCGATGTTTTACTTCCTTTGTCTTTATTCTTTTTACCCTTTCCTGTATACCTTGCTTCTTACATTCTCTCCTTCCTTTTTTAATTTCCTTCCCCCTCTTTATTTTCTTTACCTGATTCTTTGCCTGTTTTCACATATCTCTTTTCATTTTGCCTGGTTTTCACTTGAGGTAAGCGTTCACTACATCGTATCGCACTGCTCGTACCAATCGCTCGCAACGGATATTTTAAGTGCAGTGCGTTCACTGTAACGGCTCCACCTCATCGCCTCATCGGATTCCCTATCAGCTACTTTTAGAACATGACGTCGTACGATATTGACATTGCTGAAAACAGAGGAGTTGAGGTTAGGTCTATTAATTACGTCTGTTAGCGAATAAGAATTTGTAATTGCTTCATGCGTCTTAATTAAAGAGGAAGAAGCGAAAGAGATATTGGTTACATAATATATATGTAAGAAATTACTTGATTACTGTAATGGGAACGCCTCAAATTATATAATTCTTCGCAGTTTTCTACAAGCGAAATAAGTTTTCCGTCTGCCATTTTGGCGAGACACTGAACATGGCACAACATAATAGTAGTAGGTTTATTTTGCCTGGCAGAGTTAAGGCCATGAGGCCTTCTCTTCCACTCAACCAGGTTTCAATAATATACATGAGATACAAAATTTGATTACAAAACAACACAAAAGAAAATACTTTAGAAATTACATAAAATATAGTAGGGAATTACAATAGACAAGATCAGTTACATAATATAAAATTACAAATAGTCAAGATCAGTTACATAATATATAAAATAAAGTAGAAAATTACACATAATCAAAATCAGTTACATAACATAAGGGGAATACACACACACACAATTTATAAGACCTAAAATGCCCGAGACAAATTGGACGATTAATTTACTTGAGATATATTATTCAGTTAATATACTAATTGGAGAATACATATGGGTGACAAGACATAAAATGTTGATTAGCAAAGTCCTACTAAATGACACACAAACACAAATGATTAAGTAATATATGAAGATAATAAAAAAGAAAGAGAAAAAAAAGAAGAGAGAGGAGAAAAAAATAACTCGGTCATTTAAGACTATTTAGAAACTTCCGCAAGAGTCTAGTTCTGTTCATTAAAGACATTTCTAAGTAGAGTGTACTTAAAAGATTTTAGACTCCGACTGCTCCTGATTTCCTGTGACAAGGAATTCCAGTAATAATAGTAACAGTTGAGCAATTAAAATTGATTTATTAAAGAAGGCCATGATCGCACGCATCGGAAAAGTTGCTCATCCGAGAAACATGGACGGATTTGCCGAGAGGCGATGCGTGCGATACGATGTAGTGAATGCTTACTTTTAAAGTCCCTTAATTGTCTCCCTGCACGCTACACGCAGTGTCCAGCGGAGGAAGCTGCAACTCACTTCCTCTGCTTCGCGGTCCACCACCGACCAGCGCTGATCTCGGCATTCCAGGAACTCCGTCCAGGATGACGCAGGCAGGTTCGTAAATGTCAGACACGATAAGCACGTATTAAGACGCTAATGCCAACCCGCAAAGGTCAAAGACGTAAAAACAGATCGCGAGTTGTTCCCCATAAATTAGCACATAATATCTTGACAATTTAGCCGTGTGCACAGAACAAAAAAAGTTCTCCGCGCATCTGGACTAATCCGAAGGAAGTGTGTCTTGGTGAAGCGAACCCTGCTTACTGAAATCGGTCAGTAAAAAACCTCGCATTTTTATAGTACTCTAATTTTTTCCCTATTTACACAAGGTGCTGCGGAGAGTGCATTTGCAAAAATATACTATCTAAAGTCAAACGGTTTTCGTATTGTTGAGCGACAAATTTAGCGTATTTTATAAAAGCAAGCCTCTTTCAGCGCTCAGTACTCTGGAACCATTTACTGCAGAACATTGAACGGGAGCTCATTTTGAAGCTGACATTTGGTAGGTTATGTTAAGAAGTAATCCTTATTTCTATTGTACACAGAGAGACAGATAATCTGATTTTATTTACTTTTTGCCAATTTGTAAAAATGTAAAAATATTGAGAAAAAACCTTGCATTATTAAGAGAGATTCGGCATTGTTTGTTTAGAGGTATGGCAATAAGTTTCGAGGGTATTAAATAGATTATTTTCACACGCCTGGACTTGAACGGCCCAGTACAGAAAGCACTGGCCGAGAGCTGAAGATAAGCGAGCGTTGGGCGTCATTTTACTCCTGCGTTTATGAAAACTTGTGATAAAGTTAGCCCAACTATGCGCTACTAGACGAAACATCACGTGTTTGTCTCCTGGCCTTCCTTGTCTGGGCTAAATCTCGCCTCACAGTCAGCTGGTTAGTTCACGCGCGTACTATTTATTTTGTTTATTGGATATTTTCAATGCTTTCTTATCAACGTGCCATCACTAAAAATGTGTTTATTTGTACTTTCAATGCGGAATCTAACTATATATTTTTAAAACAATTTTTCGGTGGCAAAGGCGTCTTAATGAGGAAAAATCTAAATTTCTCCATTTCCATAAAAAGTAAGAAAATCTGTTTATAAGTCAATATAAACTTTACTTTCTCAGCATCAAAATAAACCATGATTTTGATCATTGGGTGAAAGGGTTTCGGAGCTACAACAGTTAAAATTTGCTAATTTTATGAAAATACGATAAATTTAAATATTTTTAATTTAAACGCTATGAAGTTCTGATGTCTCAAACTTTGCACAAAGCATTGTATCACAGTTCTCAACGTACAAAAAAAGTTTCATTGTATTTAGAAATTGTAAGGTCTATTTCCTCTATATTTCGGTCGATTTGAGGTGGAATAGCTCTTACAAAACATTCACTGCACCATTACCGATGACTCAGGCATCGACGTCTACGAAGAGCGTTCCTAAGCTTGGCTTATTGTTCTCTGGGACGTTCTCCGAAGTAACAGCTTCGACAATAATATTTTTATTTTGGTTTCTTTCTTTCTTCTACATCTGAGAGAAAATATTTTTAGAACGGAGTGTAGCATGAATATTTTGTCCACTGATTTCAAGCATCGCCATCTACAAGTAACATGTCCGACCTGAAAATGACGCACCTTTTACCAGAACTAAATCTTTCATCGGCTTAGGAACGTGGGAGGGTAACTTGGGAATTCACCGTCAAGAAAAATGGAACCCCTCTCCCTGTCTGCAATGGTTACACAAGGAGAACAAGGGCAATACAAGGAGAACAAGGGGAATACAAAGAGAACAAGGGAATGCAAGGATAACAAGGGCAATACAAGGAGAACAAGGGCAATACAAGGAGAACAAGGGCAATACAAGGAGAACAAGGGCAATACAAGGAGAACAAGGGCAATATAAGGAGAACAAGGGCAATACAAAGAGGACAAGGGGAATAAAAGGATGACAAAGGGCAATACAAGGAGAACAAGGGCAATACAAGGAGAACAAGGGGAATACAAAGAGAACAAGGGAATACAAGGATAACAAGGGCAATACAAGGAGAACAAGAGCAATACAAGGAGAACAAGGGCAATACAAGGAGAACAAGGAGAATACAAAAGAGAACAAGGGAATACAAGGAGAACAAGGGCAATACAAGGAGAACAAGGGCAATACAAGGAGAACAAGGGCAATACAAGGAGAACAAGGGCAATATAAGGAGAACAAGGGCAATACAAAGAGAACAAGGGAATACAAGGAGAACAAGGGCAATACAAGGAGAACAAGGAGAATACAAAGAGAAGGGCGATACAAGGAGAACAAGGGGAATACAAAGAGAACAAGGGGAATACAAGGAGAACAAGGGGAATACAAGGAGAACAAGAGGAATACAAGGAGAACCGTGTGAACTCGAGAGTGGAGAATACAAGTAGAACGGGAATAAGGAAAATATAAGGAGAAGAAGGGGAATAGATGGAGAACAAGAGGAATACAAAGAGAACAGGGGGAATACAAGGAGAAGAAGAGGAATACAAGGAGAACAAGGGGAATACAAGGAGAACAAGGGGAATACAAGGAGAAGGAAAATACAAGGAGAACAAGAGGAATACAAGGAGAACCGTGTGAACTCGAGAGAGTGGAGAATACAAGTAGAACGGAAACAAGGAAATATAAGTAGAACAAGAGGAATACATGGAGAACAAGGGAATACAAGGAGAACAAGGGGATACAAGGAGAACACGTAAAATACAAGGAGAACAAGAGGAATACAAGGAGAACCGTGTGAGCTCGAGAAAGTGGAGAATACAAGTAGAACGGAAACAAGGAAATATAAGGAGAACAAGGGGAATACATGGATAACAGGGGGAATACAAGGAGAACAAGGGAATACAAGGAGAACAAGGGGATACAAGGAGAACAAGGAAAATACAAGGAGAACAAGAGGAATACAAGGAGAACCGTGTGAACACGAGAGAGTGGAGAATACAAGTAGAACAGAAACAAGGGAAATATAAGGAGAACAAGGGGAATACATGGAGAACAAGGGGAATACAAGGAGAACAAGGGATACAAGGAGAACAAGGAAAATACAAGGAGAACAAGGAAAATACAAGGAGAACAAGGGGAATACAAGGAGAACCGTGTGAACTCGAGAGAGTGGAGAATACAAGGAGAACGGGAACAAGGGAAATGTAAAAGGAGAACAAGGGGATGCAAGGATAACAAGAGGAATACAAGGATAACAAGGGGAATACAATGAGAACAAGTGGAATACAAGTAAAATACAAGGAGAACAAGAGGAATACAACGAGAACAAGTGGAATACAAGGAGAACAAGTGGAATACAAGGAGAACAAGTGGAATACAAGGAGAAGAAGGTATATACAAGGAAAATGCAAGGAGAACAAGAGGAGTACAAGGAGAACAAGGGAATACAAGGAGAACCGTGTGAACTCGAGAGAGTGGAGAATACAAGGAAAACGGGAACAAGGGAAATATAAGGAGAACAAGAGGAATACAAGGAGAACAAGGGGGAATACAAGGAGAACCGTGTGAACTCGAGAGAGTGGAGAATACAAGGAAAACGGGAACAAGGGAAATATAAGGAGAACAAGGGGAATACAAGGAGAACCGTGAACTCGAGAGAGTGGAGAATACAAGGAAAACGGGAACAAGGGAAATATAAGGAGAACAAGGGGAATACAAGGAGAACCGTGTGAACTCGAGAGAGTGGAGAATACAAGGAAAACGGGAACAAGGGAAATATAAGGAGAACAAGGGGAATACAAGGAGAACCGTGTGAACTCGAGAGAGTGGAGAATACAAGGAAAACGGGAACAAGGGAAATATAAGGAGAACAAGAGGAATACAAGGAGAACAAGGGGAATACAAGGAGAACCGTGTGAACTCGAGAGAGTGGAGAATACAAGGAAAACGGGAACAAGGGAAATATAAGGAGAACAAGGGGAATACAAGGAGAACCGTGTGAACTCGAGAGAGTGGAGAATACAAGGAAAACGGGAACAAGGGAAATATAAGGAGAACAAGGGGAATACAAGGAGAACCGTGTGAACTCGAGAGAGTGGAGAATACAAGGAGAACGGGAACAAGGGAAATATAAGGAGAACAAGGGGAATACAAGGAGAACCGTGTGAACTCGAGAGAGTGGAGAATACAAGGAGAACAGGAACAAGGAAATGTAAGGAGAACAAGGGGATGCAAGGATAACAAGAGGAATACAAGGATAACAAGGGGAATACAATGAGAACAAGTGGAATACAAGTAAAATACAAGGAGAACAAGAGGAATACAACGAGAACAAGTGGAATACAAGGAGAACAAGTGGAATACAAGGAGAACAAGTGGAATACAAGGAGAAGAAGGTATATACAAGGAAAATGCAAGGAGAACAAGAGGAGTACAAGGAGAACAAGGGGAATACAAGGAGAACCGTGTGAACTCGAGAGAGTGGAGAATACAAGGAAAACGGGAACAAGGGAAATATAAGGAGAACAAGAGGAATACAAGGAGAACAAGGGGAATACAAGGAGAACCGTGTGAACTCGAGAGAGTGGAGAATACAAGGAAAACGGGAACAAGGGAAATATAAGGAGAACAAGAGGAATACAAGGAGAACAAGGGGAATACAAGGAGAACCGTGTGAACTCGAGAGAGTGGAGAATACAAGGAAAACGGGAACAAGGGAAATATAAGGAGAACAAGAGGAATACAAGGAGAACAAGGGGAATACAAGGAGAACCGTGTGAACTCGAGAGAGTGGAGAATACAAGGAAAACGGGAACAAGGGAAATATAAGGAGAACAAGGGAATACAAGGAGAACCGTGTGAACTCGAGAGAGTGGAGAATACAAGGAAAACGGGAACAAGGGAAATATAAGGAGAACAAGGGGAATACAAGGAGAACAAGGGGAATACAAGGAGAACCGTGTGAACTGAGAGAGTGGAGAATACAAGGAAAACGGGAACAAGGGAAATATAAGGAGAACAAGGGGAATACAAGGAGAACCGTGTGAACTCGAGAGAGTGGAGAATACAAGGAGAACGGGAACAAGGGAAATATAAGGAGAACAAGGGGAATACAAAAAGAACAAGGGGAATACAAGAAGAACAAGGGAATACAAGGAGAAGAAGGAAAATACAAGGAAAACAAGAGGAAATACAAGGAGAATAATGAGAATACAAGAAGAACAAAGGGTAGTACAAGGAGAACAAGGAGAATAAAAGGGGAAGAATTAAATTAGTCGTTATAATAAGAAAAGTTTGCGACAATTAAAGGGGAGGACTAAGAACTTCACACTGAAGAAGGTTGCGAAATGCAAACGAGATATTTAAGTTGAAGGTGTATTACAACGAAAGGATTAATTAAGCAGCGGGTACAGTACGTCTAGATAACAGGCGTACACTGTCAGTCATTCTTTCACAAAGAGCTTTACAAACGTGTTATTAGCTGTCTTGTCTATACTTATTGGTTTTGCAAGTCACCAGTCAACAAAGACACGAACCACAATGGTTAACGTCAGAAAAGACTATGAACGATGTTATATTATTATGTATGTACTCATATATAAGCATGTATGTTATGTATCCACGTATATATATATATATATATATATATATATATATATATATATATATATATATATATATATATATGTAAAATATCCTGTACGTATTTTTAGTAGGTTATATTACGACACTTTATCAACATCTTAGGTTATTTAGCGTCTGAATGAGATGAAGGTGATAATGCCGTGAAATGAGTCCGAGTCCAGCACCGAAAGTTACCCAGCATTTGCTCATATTGGATTGAGGGAAACCCCGGAAAGAAACTCAACCAAATAACTTTCCCGACCGGGAATCGAACCCGGGCCACCTGGTTTCGCGGCCAGACGCGCTAGCCGTTACTCCACAAGTGTGTATGTATGTATGTATGTATGTATGTACAGTATGTATTTTTATTTTATTTTAGTTGGTTATTTTACGACGCTTTATCAACATCTTAGATTATTTGGCGTCTGAATGAGATGAAGGTGATAATGCCGGTGAAATGAGTCCGGGATCCAACACCGAAAGCATTTGCTCATATTGGGTTGAGGGAAACTCCCGGTAAAAACCTCAACCAGGTAACTTGTCCCGACCGGGAATCGAACCCGGGCCACCTGGTTTCGCGGCCAGACGCGCTGACCGTTACTCCACAGGTGTGGACTGTATATACATACAGTCCACACCTGTATGTATGTATGCATGTATGTATGTATGTAGCCTATGTATGTATGTATGTATGTATGCATGTATGTATGCATGTATGTATGCATGTATGTATGTATGCATGCATGCATGTATGTATGTATGTATGTATGTATGTATGTATGTATGTATGTATGTATGTATGTATGTATGTATGTATGCATGCATGCATGCATGTATGTATGTATGTATGTATGCATGTATGTATGCATGTATGTATGCATGTATGTATGCATGTATGCATGTATGTATGTATGTATGTATGTATGTATGTATGTATGTATGTATGTATGCATGTATGTATGCATGTATGCATGTATGTATGCATGTATGTATGCATGTATGTATGTATGCATGCATGCATGCATGTATGTATGTATGTATGTATGCATGTATGTATGTATGCATGTATGTATGTATGTATGTATGCATGCATGTATGTATGTATGTATGTATGCATGTATGTATGTATGTATGTATGCATGCATGCATGTATGCATGTATGTATGTATGTATGCATGTATGTATGTATGTATGTATGTATGCATGCATGTATGTATGCATGCATGTACGTATGTATGCATGCATGCATGTACGTATGTATGCATGCATGCATGTATGTATGTATGTATGTATGTATGTATGTATGTATGTATGTATGTATGCATGTATGTATGTATGTATGCATGCATGCATGCATGTATGTATGTATGTATGTATGTATGTATGTATGTAAATGTTATGTTTTATTTAACGACGCTCGCAACTGCCGAGGTTATATCAGCATCGCCGGTGTGCCGGAATTTTTGTCCCGCAGGAGTTCTTTTACATGCCAGTAAATCTACAGACAAGAGCCTGTCGTATTTAAGCATACTTAAATACCATCGACCTGGTCCGGGATCGAACCCGCAATATCGGGCATAGAAGGCCAGCGCTATACCAACTGAGCCAACCAGGGCGACGTATGTATGTATGTATGTATGTATGTATGTATATATGTTTACACTCTCGGAAAAGTGAGCGGTCTTGTTTTTTTTTCAATTGTTCGCGAAACGGTAGACTGCAATATTTATCTATAGTAATCTCAGACTTCGAGTGACATTTATTAGGAGTATTTCGTGAATAAAATAAAATGCAAATAATGGGCTATATCCCTAAAATTCGCTTATGAATACTTAACTTATTCAGACATTGTGAAGTCGAAATAGATGAATAACGATTACTGCAATAAATTGAATGATATTCAGTAATGTCAACTGAAAAAAGCGAAATATAGGCTTAAAAATGTTAATTACATGTACTACGCTTTTCTCTTGTTATTATAACAGAAATACGTTTTCAATATCTGCTGAAATCATGATTTAATTTAAACATTTTATAGTATAATTACAAATAACCTGATTAATACATTAATTAAATGAACAATTGTTATGAAGGAGTGTCATTTTCTTTAGATGCAATGGACATGGAATTAAAGGTGAAGAAGTAGATATGGAAGTAGGATTTCGCATTTTATTTACAGTAGTACAATAAATTCAAGCTCATCAAAGAATTTTACGAGATGGTATTTATGCAAGATGATGCCGAAAATTCGCCATAGGTTAGGTCTACTTGCCATTCTCCTTGCGGTTGGGGAAAACCTCGTAAAAACCCCAACCAGGTAATCAGCCCAGGCGGGAACCGAACCCACGCCCGCATCGGCAGGCAAACTCCTAATAAGCTGACTGAGCTACGTCGGTGGGTAAATGTTATCTTTACGGCAGCAATAAAATAAATAAATAAATAAATATATAAATATAATATATGGTCTCCGCACATATTGTACCCACTTATAAAATAGTAAATTGAGAGTCAAAAAAGTGATTTTCGAAAAAAAAATGTGACTTTGGCCCTTTTAGCACAAGGTTGTCAGTACATAGATAATCGAGAAATTTTGTGGTTTCTTGTGGTAACACTTGAAGGGTCGTGACGAACAGGCAATGTAGCGAGGTCATAAATCTTAAATCGGACGGCTGATCCTTCGAACCGACTCCATGCAGTCGCGGCACTTTCTCCTGGATGTGGGGCGCCCAAGTGGGTCGCCACCTCCACCTCATCCTCCAAATATCGCTTTTATTCTCCTCTTGGTCTTGCTGCAGCATTCCAACATCTCTTTTGTTGCGCATTTCCAACAGCTTCCACTTCTCCTTCTCCTCTTCTCTCATTTCCTGGTCTTTACTTATTCCCTACTTCCACCTTTATTCGTTCATTTCTTTTACTTTTCTCCGTTCATTACATTCCTAACTTCTAAATTGTTTAGTTATATTTTATAGAAAGAGATCACGTGACTATGTGAGGAGAAAATCCACAAACGATTAGGAAAACACGGGAGTTTTACTTGAAGCAAGAGATAGATTTGGAAGTAAATCCTGAAAAGACAAAGTATATGATTATGTCTCGTGACGAGAATATTGTACGAAATGGAAATATAAAAATTGGAAAATTATCCTTTGAACAAGTGGAAAAATTCAAATATCTTGGAGGAACAGTAACAAATATAAATGACACTCGAGAGAAAATTAAACGCCGAATAAATATGGGAAATGCCTGTTATTATTTGGTTGAGAAACTTTTATCATCCAGTATGCTCTCAAAAAAGCTGAAAGTTTTATAAATTCAAACAATTAGAATTACGGGTTGTTCTTTATGAAGAGTCCACTGCAAGAATGATGGATGCCATTTGGAATACATTTTGCAGGAGAAGCAATTGAAAGTTTGAAATGCTTAGCGCTCAAAGCTTAACTGCGATTTTCCGATCATTACTGGACAATGACTATCAGTGTTAATGCCATATAACTCTCTATGTACATTCTATATGTCTTAAGCTATGCATTGAAGTCTTGGTTCATTTTCGACAAGAAAGTGACATCCATCATTCTTTCAGTGGTCTCTTCATACGGTTGTGAAACTTGGATTCTCACTTTGAGAGAGGAACAAAGGTTGAGGGTGTTTGAGAATAAGGTGCTTGGAAAAATATTTGGGGCTAAGAGGGATGAAGTTACAGGATAATGGAGAAAGTCACACAACACAGAACTGCACGCATTGTATTCTTTACCTGACATAATTAGGAACATTAAATCCAGACGTTTGAGATGGGCAGGGCATGTAGCACGTATAGACGAATCCAGAAATGCATATAGTGTGTTAGTTGGAAGGCCGGAGGAAAGAGACCAAGACGTAGATGGGAGGATAATATAAAAATAGATTTGAGGGAAGTGCGATATGATTGTAGATACTGGATTAATGTTGTTCAGGATAGGACCGATGGCGGGCTTATGTGAGGGCGGCAATGAACCTGCGGACTCCTTAAATGCGACAAGTATTATGTAGTAGTATTTTATAGAAAGAGAAAAATAATATCATGAAAAGATATTTAAGATTTCTATAAAAGACGAAAACTAAGTCAAATTGGATAAAAGAATTAGAAAATAATGTCAGCAGATTAGGACTAAATTGGTTATGGCAAAAAATTGGTGTAATTAATATAAATTTGATAGGTAAAATTATATTGGAGAGGAGTAATGAGGTAGTGAGACAGGAAATGTTTAGCAATTTAAATTGTTTAAAATCAATAAGAGTGCTATGCATAGACATTTCGCTAGCCCGCGCTACGAGCGTGCTAAACTAGCCCCGGCTATCGACTGATTACTTGTACAGGATTCATATCATACCATATCGCTAACACTGGTTTATGAATACGAAAAATGTTAGTTCGCTGATTATCTACCGGAAGCCAGCGCCAATCAAGTCTATGAATATGGCCGTAACAGATTAGGGCCTACAAAGAAATAAAAATAATGCTGGGAAAGGAAGAGTATACAAAAGTTACATCAGGGAAGAAAAGATGGGACTAGCATGGTGAAATTCGATTTGAAATTCGCAGAAAATTTACCAGGACTATCACTATCACTTGCATCATATTGGTCAATCATTTTAGTAAACATTTGTGGAGTTTGCTACAAGTGTGGAGAGATTGATTTCTTCTAAAAAAAATCGGTCGAAATTCAGGGGGTGTGGACGTGAAGTGGCAGATTATTTAGACGTGGAAGAATGACTTAACATAATACCTAACTCTATCCCAAAGTTCATTCTGGAGTAATTAATTTTGTTCTACAAAAATGTAATTTTTCAGGAACTTTCATAATAGACAAATTATTATATAAACCACAGTTTGAAAGATAAGAGATTGGGTTCGCAGTAAAAACTTCACTTTCCATAGGAATTTGGTCCATGTATGAACATCAGGGTGTTTCACATAAGTATAAGGACAAGAATGAAACATCACTTATGAAGGATTGTCCTTAAACTTTTGGTAAAACCTGTATATTCAATCATACATAGACTTGGTATTGGAATATGTCTCAGTAATTTGGTCACCACTTGGAAATCACATCGTAATCAAATTGAAAAAATTAAAAAAACGATTCTAAAATTATCTTTATTTAAAAAAATATCATTATTCGGCCGTCCATAACAAAATTTCGTACAACAATCTACTTACTGAATTTAATTTAATGTCTTTTGCCAGTCGTAGATTACATGCTGAGCAACTTTTATTGTAGGCCTATAACATATTCAACGGTCTACTGGATAATAGCGAACTATTATCACAAATCCAGGTTAACGTTAGAACATCACATTATAGAAATCGCCAATTGTTAAATTATAAAAAAACCAAACACTTCAGCACATAAAAATTCACAAATGTTAAAAATGTGTTCGAAATTCAATGAAATATGTAAAACATGGGATCTAGATTTCAGCATTTCTTACATGATATACACTTCCGGTCAAAAGTTTTCGATCACCTATCACAGCTATGGATTTGTGATTAGAACAGGGATTTCGTTTTGAATATTCTATCATAATATCATAATGCTAGAGAGAGAAAATATTTATTTTGTTGGTCTATTTAGTTTTTCCGATGTGTTTGTACAGTAGTGGCAAAAAAAAAAAAAAAAAAAAAACCGGACCGACCCTTGTAGCTGATTTCAGAGCCTTGTTCACTACAGAGCGTGATAGACTGGTAACTAAGACTTTCGTGGTTCGAATCTGCCTGGGACGAAAAATTTTTTTTTTTTTTTTTGTTCCTTACTCAAATTGATTATTCCGTCGGTCCGGTTTTTGCCACTACTATACATTGAAATAAAGTATATATATATTTTTTTCATATCTGATCGAAAACTTTTCAGCGGTAGTGTATAAACATTTTCTTATTAATATACTGAAGATAGTTGATTTTAAATAACATTGCTATCTATTTTGTTACTCTGTAATTTGCCATTTATAGCTACATTTGACATATTTTGGTAATGATATCTATATTTATTTATTCTTCATTCTTTTTATTTTGTATTTTCATTTATATCTGTATATGTGTCTTTCATTTACGTAGTATGTATTTGTCAGTTTCTTTTCCCATTTTTCATTTGTATTATTCATTTGCATTTACACTTGTACCAAACCTATATGCACATAGAATTATTCCACTTCAGAAACAACTAAGTAAACTAAAAGAACTCCAAAAGGAAATAACATTTCACTGGATACCTAGTCATTGTGGTATACCTGGAAACGAGAAAGTCGATAATATTGCAAAACAGGCAACATATTTGCAACCAAGACCTCTTCAAGTGATATCTCTATCCAGTGCCTTTGCTTCAGTAAAGTCCCATTTTACAAACCTATGGATCAACAATTGGCTCTCTTCTGACAAAGGAAAAATTTTACAGTCTGTACAAAAGAAACCAAATGACCTGAAATTTACAAAAACTTGCCCAGACATGTTCAAACATTTTTAACAAGAGCCAGAACAGGTCACATTGTCACTCGATTGTACCTACACCGATTTCACATTTCTGATAATCCTACTTGTCTGTGGTGTAATAATCATGATGAAGATCTGGAACACATTCTTCTATACTGTCCATCCATAAACCACAAAAGAAGTAAATTAAAATCATCAGCACTAGTTGCAGAAGACACAGCCCTGCAGTATATATTGACTACACCCCAACTCTGGCTACTAGCAACAGGCATCTATAATGAACACCGATCAAAATACCCTTCATTTCTCGTGAAAAACAACAAATGAATAGACTACAGTGGACTATAGTGGACTTTATGTTGTCAGCAAACAGCTGGATACATTAAGAAGATTGATTAAACTTGTACCTTGCATTTGTATCTGTTTTATCTCTTTTTATGTTATATCCTATTTCATGTTCTAAGCAAATATTTGTGCTGTTTATTGTAATTGGCGCTTTACCTTGTTATAGACGTAAACAATGGCGATTTCTCTTAAGGAGCACAGGAGCAGTGCACCACCTCTTCAAATAACACATGTTTTTAATTTATATCAATGAGCTGCAGTAGACTATGTCAGCGACATAATTCTTTATTATAAGACCATAACGAATAGAATAGAAAGAAGAAGTGTGCGCACTCCTATCTGTTCAGCATTGTCGACGGTGACCAAGAGAATTAGTGGCGCTGCGATCGGTATTGCTCAGTTGGAAGCGAATATCCATAAAAGAAGCAGTAGAGTGTTCGTTCATTTCGTTTGCTTTTTTAGTGTAATTAAGTGCGTTAAATACTTTAAGTGCCAATACACTAATCTGCAATTATTCGTACACGAGTGACAAGTGAGTAGCTCTCACAATTTATTTATTAAAGGACGAGATTATTATGTTTTTGTCGTGTTATATTTGAAGCAATGCCTTCGTGTTTTGTTCCGGGTTGTAGGGCGTGCGTGTTTCATTTGCTTATGCAAACAGAACAGACAATAAAAGAAAAATTGAGCGATGGAATGTGGGACGACATATTTCACGAGTGCATAGACAGTATTACCTCAATTGTAATTCAGCCACCGGGAACAGGATGCTGCTTGGATCATGCCATGGATATCATACCGAAACTAATTTTTCACTATGAAATGTCGGTTCTTCTTCCGGACGAAACAAATCCGACGAGAGCCGCCAAATCATCTCGTAAATTCTCCAAAGTGTCGGACAAGTAACTGTTAGTGAGTACATATTGCATGCCTACAAGCAGCCCTAAGTTAAGTTTTACATATTAAACTATTATTTGTTTTACAGAATGTGTTTTTCTTTCAAATAGTCTTAATGTTATAAGTACAATGCTAGTTACGTACGTATATGGAGCGAAAGGTAAACAGTGCAACTTACGTTAAATGTATTTACGTACTTAGACACGGAACAGACTGAGCGAACTCTGCATTAGCGCCGCGTGGTATCGGCCGTTTGAATTAACAGAGTGCGACCACTACTTCTTTCTATTCGTTATGATAATACTATGTAAAAATAACACTGCATGTGTACTGTTCATGTTGACGCCTGGGACTTACGTTTACCGCTCGACACTTGCGGCACACTGTTCCATTCGAGCATGCGCAGTAGTACTGTTTCACTGGCAGGCTTTGGAGTTTAGTAGGGAGCCAGTACAGTGTGCGTAGGAGGGTTAGGAGCACTTTCAGATGTGTTCTCAAGCTCGTCCCATCATAAATGTTACAATGAATAGTGTGCAAAATCTTTTAAATATGTAGGGGAAGTCTTGCAGCGCTGGTCAGCATACAGTACCGGTCAATGTGTGTATTTAAATACCGACAACAATTAGCAGGACGTGAAATGTAGTGTACGTAACTTCTAACAGTCAATAATCACTGGTAAATAATTCAAACTTAAATCTACATTCATTCGTTAACAAAGTCCGTTGAAAGGCTTTTCTGTTTGCTGTGGCGCGAATCGACTAAATCTAAATTGACTGACACCAAGGCAATTTGGTAAGTATCGTTATAAATCTTGTTTCATTCGATTCAGTCATGATTTATGAATTACTTTTGTGCATGATCCATGTTACATAACATAATGGTGCTATAGAAAAAATATTATATGTTTCGCTGTGTGTCAGCCAGTACCGGTCACCTCTTGATCTTGCAGTACCGGACATATTCTTACATGTAAGTTATGTTCGTTTAATATTTTTATAGGACATTCATGATGCCTCCAGTGATAAGTAGACCTTCCAAAGGAAAATGGCATCCAGATTCTATGAAACAAGCTGTAGAGAATGTGTTAACAGGCCAACTTTCTATCCGCAAAGCTGCTGAAATATACAATATCTCCAAAAATACGTTGATTGACCGTGTTTCTGCCATAAAAGGAGGTAAGGAAATTACATTCACTCCTGCACTTGGCCGTTTTAAACCCACGTTCAATGCCGAATTCGAAGGAGTTCTATTGAATCATGTGAAAGACCTATCTGATAGATTACTACCACTCACAAGGAAAGCGTTTTTGAATCTAGCTTTTCAACTTGCTGAGGCCTTAAAAATTCCTCATCAATTCAACCGTGACAAAAAGACTTCTGGTAAGCAATTTTATTTTGATTTCATGAAACGGCACCCGAATTTGTCTCTCCGAACTCCTGAATCGACAAGCCTTAATAGATCAATTGGGTTTAACAAGCCACAAGTCAATCGATTCTTTGAGAGTCTTACAAATCTAATGGAAAAATATGAATTCACACCCTATAAAATTTATAACTGTGACGAAACTAGTGTCACTACTGTACAAAAACATTTCAAAGTTATTTCGCTGAAACAGAACTGTCAAGTGGGTAAACTGACTTGGGCTGAAAGGGAAAGAAGTGTTACTGTACTATTCTGTATGAATGCTGGGGTCAGTACATTCCACCATTTTTCATATTTCCTCGACAACGCATGAATGAAAGACTCCTCATCGGTGCTCCCAAAGAGAGCATAGGTGAAGCTCAATCGAACGTGGATCAAACTGAGAGCCCAACAGTTAGGCCTATGCTTCCATTCCCTGACATCACTTCTGCACCTAAGGCAAGTTCACATCATGAGACTAGTCCTAATAGGCCCGCTCCTACTGATAGGCCTAATGATACACTGTTGTAAAGGAAACAATTCAGCAGCTCAGCCCAATTCCGGATGCCAGTAAGAAGCGAGAAGTTAGTTGACGCCGAAAATCTGAAAGAAGTGAGGTTTTGACATCCAGTCCTTACAAGACATATCTAAAAGAAAAAAATAATGAAAAGCTGAAGAGAGAAGTCAAGAGCCTAGTGCGTGGGAAACGCCCCTTATCAGGAAAATTCTTCCCAAAAGCTCAAGAAAGACAACTAAGAAAAATGACGAAAAGAGGAAACTACATGCATTTTTTGCGGGGAATCTCATGACGAAGATTGGATCCAATGTTCTTCATGCCAAATGTGGGCTCACGAAGCCTGTGCCAGCATTCCTGAGACATCTGACACGCATGAATGTGATTTTTGTCAAAAGTAATGTGTGACCGGTACTGCCTGCCAATTTTCTGATTGTATCGATTTTATGGACATTTAATTTGTTTATGTTTTGTATTAATATTAATTTCTGAATTTTTTTGTAATTACCATTGAGTTCAATAATATATGTACTTACATTATATCAAAAGAGTGTGTCAAAAAGTTGAATGTTTTCTTATTTATAACCCAAAACCTTAAGCGGTCGGTATTGCAAGACTTCCCCTAATTTTCTATAAGACCTTTACACGAAAAGATCAAAATAAAGAAGATAGGTAGACCTACACATGAATTAAAATATAAGTGACGAAGAACAGTAATAGAGAAGTGACAAGAAAATCAACATTCGGACTTACGAAAAATGCAGTATGCGGCTGCAATATAAAAGACGCTGTATTTTGTTTTCCTTGCCTATTGTTCGGCGGCGAACATTTATTGACAAAAATAAGTACGTTTTATGAATTTTATTTATTTTTCTGTTTGGATTTAGGACTGTGCGTAGTAACTAAATAATTTCTATTATCGTTCTGTAGATATGATTGATTTGAAGCACATGAATGAAAGAATTAAAAACACGATTCTTCAGCTGCACAAATCAACAATAATGTTAAATTAGCAGTGTTGGGTCAAACAAACATACAGGCACAATTGGATTGAGTTGGATAAAGTTATCAAGAACAGATATGTGCGTGCGGTTTTGTGGAGCTTCTCAGTTGGCTTTAAGAGGTCACGAAGACGGAAACTCATCTTTAAACACTAGTATTTTCTTGGCCTCATCAATTTCAGTTCTGAATTAGACGCACTCTTAAGGAACATTTGGAAAGAGGAACAGTGTTTAAGGACACATCAAACACTATACAGAACGAAGTCCATCAAGCTATTTTGATGTATGCCATGATGAGATTTAAAAGAAATAAAGCTGCTGACTTTTTAGCAGTTAAGGCTGATGAGACGACACACGTATCGAATGCTTGTGAACGTGTGAACTGTGTTATAAGACGCAATATAGCGAAAACAATATTATTTACGGTGTGCTGCAATAGAAATTGAACACTTTACTTTGCTATTACTGGACCTACATAGAAACTGATTAACTGGAATATCCTGACTAACAAAATTATGTAAATCTATACCTACGTAACATATGTTAATAGTTATGTAGTAGTTAGTACCAATAATAATACGAGTACTTACTTACAAACTTACAAATGGCTTTTAAGGAACCTGAAGGTTCATTGCCGCCCTCACATAAGCCCGCCATCGGTCCCTATCCTGTGCAAGATTAAGCCAGTCTCTATCATCATACCCCACCTCCCTCAAATCCATTTTAATATTATCCTCCCATCTATGTCTCGGCCTCCCTAAAGGTCTTTTCCCTCCGGTCTCCCAACTAACACTCTATATGCATTTCTGGATTCGCCCATACGTGCTACATGCCCTGCCCATCTCAAACGTCTGCATTTCAAGTTCCTAATTATGTCAGGTGAAGAATACAATGCGAGCAGTTCTGTGTTGTGTAACTTTCTCCATTCTCCTGTAACTTCATCCGCTTAGCCCCAAATATTTTCCTAAGCACCTTATTCTCAAACACCCTTAACCTATGTTCCTCTCTCAGAGTGAGAGTCCAAGTTTCACAGCCATATAGAAGAACCGGTAATATAACTGTTTTATAAATTCTAACTTTCAGATTTTTGGAGAGCAGACTGGATGATAAGAGCTTCTCAACCGAATAATAACACGCATTTCCCATATTTATTCTGCGTTTAATTTCCTCCCGAGTGTCATTTATATTTGTTACTGTTGCTCTAATATATTTGAATTTTTCCACCTCTTCGAAGGATAAATCTCCAATATTTATATTTCCATTTCGTACAATATTCCCGTCACGAGACATAATCATATACTTTGTCTTTTCGGGATTTACTTCCAAACCGATCGCTTTACTTGCTTCAAGTAAAATTTCCGTGTTTTCCTAACCGTTTGTGGATTTTCTCCTAACATATTCACGTCATCTGCATAGACAAGAAGCTGATGTAGCCCGTTCAATTCCAAACCCTGCCTGTTATCCTGAACTTTCCTAATGGCATATTCTAAAGCGAAGTTAAAAGTAAAGGTGATAGTGCATCTCCCTGCTTTAGCCCGCAGTGAATTGGAAAAGGATCAGATAGAAACTGACCTATACGGACTCTGCTGTATGTTTCACTGAGACACATTTTAATTAATCGAACTAGTTTCTTGGGAATACCAAATTCAATAAGAATATCATATAATACTTCCCTCTTAACAGAGTCATATGCCTTTTTGAAATCTATGAATAACTGATGTACTGTACCCTTATACTCCCATTTTTTCTCCATTATCTGCCGAATACAAAAATCTGATCAATAGTCGATCTATTACGCCGAAAACCGCACTGATGATCCCCAATAATTTCATCTACGTACGGAGTTAATCTCCTCAAAAGAATATTGGACAAAATTTTGTACGACGTCAACAAAAGTGATATTCCTCGAAAGTTACCACAGTTGGTTTTGTCCCCCTTAATAATAATACGAGTAATAATAATAATAATAATAATAATAATAATAATAATAATAATAATAATAATAATAATAATAATAATATGATAAACATAATCATAATAAATATTTGTGCACCACCAGGAATATTTATCACCACACGCCACTGGACGTAAATAAATAAATAAACAGTTCAATTATTAATACTTACGGTATTAATTATAAAATGTTAAAAATCGCAGCTGTTACAATCACGCTAGATAATCGGGTAAATGATTCACGTCTTTAAATAACAGGTTAAAAATAAACGCCGCCATGTGGCGATAATGGTCCACTGTGCGCCGGGTTGCGGCAGGTCAGGGCACAGCCTTGCTGTTACTTTCACTCCGCGCGCTGCTCGTTTCTTATCGCTCATCACTGCCTCAAATAGGCCACGACCCTGGGATACAACAGTCTCTGGATCTGGATCCATCCGCAGCTCGTCTTATGCCAGAAACACTGCGACAGCCTCTCCTGTGGTGAACTATAAATGGTGCTATTATACTTGTACACACCAAGGGTCCTCTCCTTCTTCTCTACGGGCGGAATTCTGGAACGATCCTTCAACCCATCCTTTATGCTTCCTTCGTAAAGGAAATAAAGAGGAAGGTCCCTTCCTTAAACTCAAAAGCGTATTCTTGGTTATATCTTACAGCCACCTTAATGAAGGTTGGATTTTAAGGCTTCCTTTAATGGTCTGACATGTTAGGTACCGCAATAAAACAAATTGTTCCACGTATTGGTCGTAGAATACATATTACTAGTTGTGGAGTCATTACATGAGACATAATTAACAATATTTTGATCAACATCTATATATATATATATATATATATATATATATATATAATTTGAACTGGTAATGGAAATTATGGGAAAACGGCTGA